>RAPC01000100.1:0-108078 GCA_009806235.1 Neurospora sp. CHS-2018c
GGGGGGGGGTACGAAGACAAGAAGCGCCTGAGGAAGTAAACATATTTCCTTTTTCGGCACCATGGTTGGTATCAGCAGAGGTTCGTGTCATTTCTCTTTTTCCTCGTTCTCACCTCTCATGTGTTTTGCTCGTGGCCTGCGCTTGCCAGGTGCAATGCCCTTCAGACGGTCAAAGATACCTACTCTTTTATCAGACGGCCGTCCACGCATCATTACTACTGTCTTCTCACTTGAAGTCGGAGGGTTGCCAACCAAACTGATTGATTGGGCTATTGATTGGACCATTCTCGCCAATAGGTATCAAGAAAGGCAGTTGCGTACTGCATATCTCGAATCAACGTGAGCACAATGTGCCATCGTGCCAAGACTGAGCGAAGTGTAACATCAAACATCCTGCCCAGTGGTCAGGCAGCAACAGTTCATACCCTACTGTCGATTCTCCTAGGCTTTCATCCTGTACAAAAGCTTCACGAAACAAACTTGAAAGGACACATTCGACCGCATGATACGTGCTCCTCAAGTCCGTCATCACGGCTTCTTGCGGGTTAAATCATCATAACTGCAAGACATTATGGCAACCCCAATCGAACCGCGACCGCTGAACACCCTTTGTCGCAAATGCCAGCAGAGTCTTATTTTAACGGGACCGTGGGCATCTGAAAACCAAGACCACGAGGGCCTGTGCTGGACAGACGGAGACGAGGCATGGGACCTACGCATATTCACAATCGACGAACTCGATAACTCCATAGATGCCGAAGGCTGTCATCTCTGTCGGATCCTCCTGGACTCGCTGCTTCCCAAGTCAATGATAATGAGCAACTACCACGGCTACCCGAGTTGGCGCGCACAACACAAGGATATTCTGTATAACCTCGTACATTGCACCAGCAAAAAGGTTGAAAACGGTGATAGCCTGGAAATCATCCATCTGCCGCCGCCGATACCAAATCGAACGAAAATCTCCTTCAAACGTGTCTCCTCAGGACATGCACTCCCAAATGACAAGGAGACAAACTCCAACCAAGTTTGGACGATGCAGACTGGTTCTGTTTTCTTCAACGACCAGAACAGTGTCCTCCCCTCTCCAGCGGTGATCTCCCAACCCTCGTCGTCAACCACCTTTGATCCGCTTGTTCTGGCCCAAGTCAGACGCTGGGTCGACGAGTGCACTCGGGAGCATGAAGCCTGCAGTATGTCCACAGCGGCGAACCAGCTGATCATGTCTGAGTCACAGACCAAGGTGCGCTTTATCGACATTGGACTTGATGAAAGTGCTACGATTCACTTAGTTGAGGAAATCCAGGAGGAGAAAGCGAAATACATCACCCTCAGTCACCGATGGACTACAGACACATCGACGACAACTTTGAAAAGCTCCAACAAAACTGCATATTACACAGCAATTCCCACCGGAAACTGGCCCAAGATCTACAAAGACGTTGTTTTTGTATCTCGCGTCCTTGGGATACGTTACATTTGGATTGACTCGCTTTGTATCATCCAAGATGATCTACAGGATTGGAGTGTACAAGCTTCCTTGATGCATCGCATCTATGCCCATGGTTACATCAACTTCGCTGGTGTTTGTGGAGAGTTCTCCGCTGGCCTTGAAGTCACCCGGGACCCAGCTTCAATATCGCCTTGCATCATTTCACGTATACGCCCAAATGACGTACAGGAATATTGGGCATGTTACACGGGTGACAGTCCAGTCACGAAGCTTGAACATGCCCCTTTATACTCAAGGGGATGGTGTTACCAGGAGCGCTTTTTATCTACACGGACCCTTCACTTCAGCCAACAACTTTACTGGGAGTGTAAAACCCGACAGGCCTCTGAATCGTTCGGATGGAGTACCAGGAAGGAACACTCACACGTGATCACGACTTTGGGACAGGGAGTTGATCAGTCCCCTTCTAAGTCTTTGCTACCATGGCAAAGCATGGGTCCTAGTGCGCTATGGGAGAAAATCATTGCCGATTATATTGAAACTGAGTTCACCAATTACTCAGACAGGCTGGTCGCTCTCAGAGGCATTTTCAACAGGTTTTGGGAGCAATTTGATGGGTCAAAGGAGAACGACTGGTGTGTGGCAGGCCTTTGGAAGAGATGCATGACCCGACAGTTGCTCTGGGAGTACAGGTACCGTCACCAACATGATGAGGACCATGATGATGAGGAGCTGATGATGAGGGCCATGACAGATTCCATCGGGACCAGGATACCGAATACTATATGCGCATGGAAAAGGAACTTGCCAATTTCCCTTCATGGTCTTGGGCCTCTTGTCCCACCTCACCTAGGTCCATGTCATCTTTCATCAGGTTCAGGTTCCCGCCGCTTTTCAAGGAAGACGAGTACATCGAAGATCTGGTGGAGATTGAATCCATACTTCCCCTAAATCGGCACGCCTTTGATCAAGGCTATCCAGCTTTCGAGTCTGCAGCAATGGTCTTGCGCGGATTTTTCAACGGCCCTTGTTTTGACGTTGATGATCTTCTTCTAGTATGGAAGGCCTGGCGTTCTTCCTCCCTTGTTCCAATTTGTAACCCTAACTGTGCGGATGAAGCAAACTGGTATGCTGGAGATAACGTTCGAGCGGAAATACTGCTCGATCGGCCACTTTTAAGACCTGTCGAGCCAAAAGACCTACAGCTACTTCCGCTACTGTTACGATGCCAGGTCACCCAATCAGAGAAGTGGGTGTTCATTAACGGTATTCTCGTGGAAGCACTGGGTATGCGAGACAATATACCAACATTCCGTCGGATGGGAAAGTGGAGTACTATGTACCGTGGTGACAGAGAGTCAAGCCTAATACCGGGATTGCCGGAGCGCTTTGACAGCAAAGAAAGTCTCGATGCTGAAATCAAGGAATTCAGAAAGCGGCGCGAAACACTTCTAAAGCAGAGATATATGTTGGTATAGGTCAGCAGCAGCTAGATACTGGTCCGCTGACCCTGGAAAATGGGAAGTTTTGCATGTATGGATCTCATGATATTGCTAGTTGCTCAAGAACCCGTTGATGGAAGGTTAGAAAGGGCAAGATGGATTTCATTAAGAAAGAGAAGTGACGGTGGCTGCGGTTTCTGTGGAGACATGGATGGTAGGCGAAGAATGGGTGGGAGGCGAGGTTGAGCTGGGGGTGATGGTGTAAATATAGGTATGCGTGATCTGGGATGGTGGAATCAAGTGCGGAAGTGCGTTTCTGAAGTGCGCTCCGACCATTTTTCTCGACTATTGGACTCTCTAATGTGCCAAGACGTTTCCGAAAGCCATTTCCGGGCGCAACACGCCCTCAAGAGGACGAGGATGTTACGCTTGGGTTCCACTTAGCATGAATCATTGCGCCTTCCCTGGAGGAAAGCCACGCATATTCCGACTGCCGGCTACTGAGTTTTTCCGCGGGCAAGTTCGCTTGGCGAAGACGTTAACGGTGCACCATCCACGGCGTATCCAATTTCACTAGCCGAGTGATGCCAACTTCATCTCGCAATCCTACCTACCAATGCCACCACTACTGGACCATAATCTCTATGTCCTCCATCGACCAGAGTTCTCGGCCACCCATTACATTCAATCTCATCGATTCTGGCTATGGGCACTACTTGCTACGGACCTGTTGAATGAGTCCGCAGTCACTACTTCCACCAGTGGCCCCGGACGCCGAATCTGTCAGCCGAGGGATGACGACGAAGTCGATCCGAAAAACTCGGTCAGTCACAGCCCATGCCTGGCGTCAATGAACAATCTCACTGAGCAAGATTTTCTGATTATATGTAGTAGATTGATGATCCTTCTCTCTCTATCTTGAGAGAAAGAGGACAGACTGACTATTTAATGCCTGATGCCGTGTCTGGCAGCGCCCAACCTGGTAACTGCCAAGTATGCACCAGCCCATCGAGGCGCACAACATATCCCTGGGGTCAGAGAGACAGTCACCGCCTTGTCAACCGACTCATTGCTAGCTACGTTCGTGCGCACTTTTGCGCCTGGAACAATCGTCGTAATCGAAACTCTACCCTAGAGGTAAGTATTTCCAGGGGTAATCTACCAACATCATGACTTGTTCCACCCTAGTTTATGACTCTCAGTCTGCTGTCTTTGTTATAGAATCCATATTCGATCTTTGAAGGGCAATGAGGGAAGTACTTACATAGCGTGTCGTGGCACGTGTCTTCTCACCAACTACAACCACCCGTTGCCATAGACTGTCTGGGCGGTTCCGGTTCCTCGCGAGAGAAGTGCCGAAATAGTTTCGAACAGCCCTGGGAATGGTCGTGTAGGGTGTTCGCAACTTTCAACCAAGATCTGGACAGTGAAGGAGCTTCTTCGTCCCTTGAGGGAGAACGGATCCGCGGAAAGTCAATTTTCGGCTCGGTATCGTATATTTCGGGTGACTCTCTGCGCTGCCTGCCACTCTCTTCATCATCGCATCCCGTCCAAGGTCCCAGCTTTTGTAACTTTTCGAAAAGCTCGTCTTTGAGCTTGGCCTGCCAGTACCTCTCCACCTCGCGAGCGTGGTTCCGCTTTTTGGTATTGAAGCAGACTGTTTCGTTTACTGAGGCATCTATGGGCACAAAGTCTTTATTCGCTTCTAGTTGGTGCCTAAGAAACACAGCTTTTACCCTTTGAAGGGCTCCGATGCTATGAGCCGACGGCTCTGTTCCTATAGGACCATCTCCCAAAGCACCACCCATCTCCACAAGGAGTGGTTTCTCATAAAAACGCCATACAAGCTCGAGTGTATCCGAGCTGGGCCGGAGAAGGCGCCCAACCTTTCCGATTATGTTATTGTTGGAAAGACGTTGCGTGATGAAAGGAATAGTGGCAAAGGCGAAGAAGCCCGACATTTCCATAAGCGTGCTACGGACGTCAGCGTCCGAAAAAGGGAGGTCGCGGCCGCTTTGCTTCAATAAGTCGGCCCAAAAGCGCCAGAAGAGCTTGTGCTGCACAAACAGCCAATTGCGCAGGAAACAGGTATCTTGGCAAACGAAAGGAAGGACGGGATTCAGGTACGGTGCCTCCCTGAACATCGGTTGGTAGTTGGGGAAAAAATTGAATATATCGTTGAGCCCAATGCGGTCGGAGCCCCTAATGAGGTCAAGAACAGAGTACCCGGCGAAGTCGACGACAGAGCCCCACTTGAGGTGGATGACAGCGTCCCTGTTAATGGGGATGGTACAGCTCCCGGTGGGGTGGACGACAGAGCCCCCGGTGATGGCGTCCATGTCAGAGTCCTCAGTCAGGTGGATGACAGAGTCCCTGATGAGGCGGATCAAAGAGCCCCCGGGGATGTGAATGACAGAGTACCCGGGGAGGTCGATGACAGAGTACCCGGCGAGGTCGATGACACAGTCGCCGGTGTGGTTGATGGGAGAGTCCCTGGTGAGGCGAGTTAAAGAGCCGCCGGTGAGGTCGATGACAACCTCAGAGTCCTCGTAATCGTCCATGTCAGAGTCCTCGGTCGTGAGGTCAATGTCAGAGTCCTCGGTCGTGAGGTCAATGTCAGAGTCCTCGGTCGTGAGGTCAATGTCAGAGTCCTCGGTCGTGAGGTAAATGGCAGAGGCCTCGTCAACGTCCATGCCTGAGTCCATTTTGTTGGATTTGGCCGTAGATGGTCAGTACCAGTTTTCGACCAAAGTGACACAAGAATCGGATGTGGTTGCTTTCGCTCTTCTAGGGATGTCTGCACGCAAGCAAGGTCAGTGATTGTCGGTTGAAAAGTCGAGCAGAGAACATAAGACGAACATGGTTCCCTCCTGGACCGTTGCCGCGTCCGCCTCTATTTCTAGCTCCGTCCCCTTCACCTCCGTTGTTCTGCAAAGTGTTACAAGATGCGGTGGGGTTTCTTTGATCTTGAGGTCAGTTACTGTTGATCCCGACGTGATGAAGAAGTTCAGGCTTGGAGTACGCGTGGGCGTACGGGTTTATTTATACCTTTCGGTGGAATTTCCTTTGATTTTGAACGTTATTTGTGATCCCGACTGGATGATGGTTTCAACTTGAAGTTTGGTCGGGGGCACCTACTATATTTATACTTTTTCACTGACGTTCTTCCACTGTGCTTACAGAGATGCCACCTCTCGTCGAAGCAAGCTGGCAGCAGTCTCACTTTACACAAAGCATGGAAATCGATCTCTACCGGTACTACACGGATAGAGCATCAGCTCAAATTGGGCCATGGAAGGTGTGTCAGAAGTGCATTGCTTGAGCCACAGCCAAGCTATCTGTATGCCAGAAAATAAAAAAGGAGCCAGGATTTCCAGGGCACAAAGCTGCCAAATCCATTGAAGGAAGCCATGTATCAAGGGATTGACGCGCTGCGCGTACATTGTTAACACAAAAGCATTGCTCCCCAACAGGTCGAACCTGCAGTGCCCCTGTAATGTTGGGGCGCGGACATATTTGGGGGTTTTGGTGCGAAGCTACCTAGACGTAGGTATCTATGCATTTCGTAACCTGAAGCCCTATCCTGTTGAGGCCTATCACAGTCAGTTTCCAAGCTCCATGCAATGCGCCAGTTGTGCTTCTCACTGACTCACGTTCATGGGATCCGCTTTCGCAACTTCAACGGCCTCATTTGATCGTCAATGAGAAACCAGATAAGGTCGTCTCGATGTCCAGTGCTTCCGACTGCGGGGTGACAGATTTTCAAAACTACATACCTACATACCTCTTGACAGCGGCCAAAATCATTTGGCAGACATTTCACCGCAGGGTTTATGCACGACATGAAATCACATCCTACAAGCTGTCATGTCGTCTTGCGAAAAACCAGCTCCACAACCCAGCTACTGTAAGTTTGTGGCACATTGAGCAGATCTGAAAGCAAATAACCGAGCGCATCTTGTTGTGCTTTAGAATCTGGGATTTCTGAGAGACGTGAGCAGGCTGTATGCTTTTTCAACCTGATTTTGAGAGATTCTGAATATTGCCAGGGCTTTGCAGTACCTAATTGGAATTTTGGTTTTCACGAGACTGTACGGTAAACGGCAGTGGCAGATGGTCGCCATACGGTAGTCAGTACCGGTATCGTGTGCTTGGATTGATATTTATCATTCAGCACAGTGCCAAGGACGTCGAGCAGTCAATAGTCGAGCATCAGGGGATCACTGTGGTGTCGGACAAGAAAATAAAAAGGTGACCCAAAAAGGGTTGCAAGTAAACAATGGAAAACGACTTGACGTTGTGGCGATCCTCCAATCCGTACCCTGTGTTTTCTCCACATTCCCCAAACCCCGGAGTCCGGATCCCCCCTCTCTTTGTTTCTTGTCAGGGTGTCTTTCAGGGTTGTCTTTGTCATGCATCAAGGTTGCATCGGGCGGTACGTACCTTTCCTCGGTCAAAGTGCCCCCCATTTTCACATGTCAGACAGCCCACCGTTGGGATCCCAGGACGACGATTGGGCGGCGTTGGGATGAGCATGATCATGACGACAGGCAATCATATGCATCCCGACCCCCCGGCGCCGACGACGACCCTTGCTAATACATGGATACTGCAAGACAACACACACATTCAATTCCACTGCCATCCTCGTCGCCTTCCAACCTCACCTTATCTCATCTCACCTCACTTCTTCCTGTTTCATCAATGCCCAACCGGTTTTGCCTCTCTTCTTCCTTCTTTTGACCTTACATTGACCGCAAAGCATCACCAACCAAGGCACTTTTGTCATTTACAGACCAACATCTGTGTGCCGCTTTTTCCAGAAGCATCGCCATCAAGATTCTGCCTGTTGACAGCATTATACTGTGTGCCCGACACCTGCCAAACCTGCGTGCGTACCTTCGAAAGACACCGGGCGCTCTGGCTTTGGCGGTCCAACTTGTCACCTGTCTGCTGTCTTGGCTGCCGGACCACGGAACCATCACGGCCCGTTCCAAATCTTATGGACAGGCGATAGAGTATCGTGAATTCGAAGTGGGCGATTGCCGTTAGAAAGCAAGAAAGGTCTTTGCTTACTGCCCTGCATCCAGCCCCGTCCGGGCACGTTGGCGCCAGGCCGCGCAACCTCATATCCCGCACCTGGAGCTTCGCACTCCTCAAACACGGTTCATCATGATAGACCACCTCCTCGGACGACCGTCTGTCAAGTCTCGGAGACTGCAGGTACTGGCCGTCTTGGGTTTTTGGTCCGCCTATCTCTTCAAGTACGTCCTCGTCATCTGAACCTTAAGGCAGTTTTGACACCCAACACCAGCACACCTATACTAACACCATCCCCGTGCAGAGGTGACAAACATGGCCCACCCGGCTTCCGAATCTTCTCCCGCCTTCTTTCCCGGCGTCTGACGACCTGGCAAACCGTCATCCTGACCATGATCTACCTGTATGCTGCCCGCAACTTCAGCACCCTCGTCGGGCTCGCCAGCCCCGAACCCATGGCCAACATGTACGACGCCACCTACTTCCGGGCCACCTGGGTGCTGACCGCACTGGACGCCGGCTTCTGGACCGCCATGAAGATCAAGCAAAAGTGGTTGCGCGATCTCTCCAGCATCGCCTTCTCTGTCTTCTACCTCGTCGCCGCCGAAAAGGCCGACGAGAAGGTGCGCAAGGTCCGCGGCAACCTCACGATCGAGCACCTCCGCGTCAGCTGGAACAAGGGTGTCACGTCGCCCTACCTCCGCTTCCTGCAGGATCTGGTGCGACCGCGGTTTACGCGGTGGCCGCCCAGGCAGATCCGGATCCCGAGGCCGGCAACGAGCGATTACAAGGATCCTGTTGCCGCTTGGCTGTACTTTGATGGTCCGCTGGCGGATCTGGAGCATCATAATAAGATCATTTTGGATATTCCCGGCGGCGGCTTCGTGGCTATGGATCCGAGGTGCAACGACGATAAGCTGTTTTCATGGGCGGCCAAAACGGGATTGCCCATCTTGAGTCTGGACTATAAGAAGGCGCCCGAGTTCCCTTATCCGTATGCGCTGAACGAGTGTTACGATGTGTATAGCACCATTATCAAGACCAAGGGGCGGTGCATCGGCTTGTCTGGACGAGAGGTGCCCAAGATCGTGGTCACGGGTGATAGCGCTGGAGGAACGCTGGCGACTTCCATGACGCTTATGATCGTTGAGAGCGGTTCGTCGCCTGTTCGCCGCTTCCAGGGTGAGGTCGACCTCAAGGTTCCCGATGGTCTGATCCTCTTTTATCCTGCGCTGGATATGAACATCGGCAGCTGGATGTCGGATGAACAGATGGCTTTGATCAAGGATCGAAGAATGCGCGGGACCAATAAGAGAATCGTTCAGCGCAAGACGTCACAGTACAATGACTTGGTCGGCACGCCCGCCCCATCCGACGATGAAGACGACGGTCCATCATCTGGCTCCAACCCCGAGCCTAGCCCGGTCAAAGAGAAAGAACCATCGTCAGCGGCTCGCTCAGCGCCCGAATACGCCCACTCCGGTCCCTCAACCTGGTCTCACATCGACATCCCCTCCGCTTCCTCTTCCAAGTCAGAAAAATCCAAACTTCCCGCCTCAACCACCACCACCACGGAAAAGCAACCCAAAGTCAAGTCCTCTGCTGTCACAACCACCGCCCCCCACAATCACCACCCCCAACCCCTCCGCACCCGCCTCGCCATGTCCTCCATGATCTCCTACTTCGCCGACCGCGTCCTCACCCCCGAAATGATGCGCGCAATGATCATCCTCTACGTCGGCCCTCACAACCGACCCGACTTTAGTTCCGACTACCTTTTGTGCCCCATTCTCGCCCCCGACATTCTGTTGTCCAAATTCCCCAAAACCTATTTTCTTACGGGTGAGCGCGACCCACTCGTCGACGACACCGTCATCTTCGCCGGCAGGCTGAAAAGGGTAAAAGCGGCGATGGTGGCTTCCGATGGAACGAGGACGCAGTATAGGGAGGAGGATGTTGACGAGGCACTCAGGAAGACAAATGGGAAGTGGAATGAGAAGCAGGCGGCCGAGGTGGCGCTTATCCCGGGGATTAGTCATGGGTTTTTGCAGTTTCCGGGGGTGTATCCGCCTGCGTGGGGGCTGTTTGGGAGGATTGCGGGGTGGATGGGGGAGGTGTTTGCTGAGGCTGAAAGAAGGGAGAGGGAGGAGGAGAGGGTGAGGAGGAAGATGGGTGTGAAGCTAGCTGACGAGAGGGCCGAGACGGGTTTGGCCGCTGAGATGGTTGGTAGGGCGGGGACAAGCGGGAAGGGTGTAGGCTTCGGATCGGTCGAGGAACACTCAGCTGAAGAAAGAACGGGTCGACATCATCGCCGCCGCGGGACGGGAGGGACAGAAAGCAGCGCCGACGAAGATAAACCGTTGGAGATGAGCAAGGTTAGGGCGAGGGGGAGGGCGGCGTTGAAGAATCCCGGTCACGATGCCGGGAGCGCCTCAACAGGTGGCGAGATGGAGGGCGTCGTAGACGATGATGACGAAATCCATCTCGTTGAGGAAGAAGAGGAAGAAGCCGGGAGTGACACGGCGACTGAGGCGGCGATTGCTGGAATTGCTACGGCGAATACAAAGGTCAAAGCAAAGAAACCGCCGAGGAGGATGAAGCCGAGGAGAGTCAAGACGGGAGATGAGGATGAGGCGTTGCTGGTCAGGTTGGATAGCTCGGATGATATTTTGGGCAGGAGGATGCAGGGTTTGGCGGGGGGGTTGACGGGGTTGCCGGAGGCGGAGTGAGTGAGTGGGTGGGGTTTTTGGATGATGATGTTTATGAGGGATGATGGTTTTGGATGTAGCTATGGTTGGGAAATGGATGATTTTATGGCCTTGAAAAGTGAGATGTGAGTTGTGATGTGTGAAGTGCAAATCGCGTCGACTGTGTTGATGTTGTTAGTGCAGCTGGTAATGGAGTGCATTAGCCTGTTCTTACAGTGGGTTACAGGGCAAGCCCCCCTGTATGCCGACTACCAAAAGGGGACGAAACTCACCTCCATCACTCGCACGCTTTGAGCCCTTAACTGCATTTTAAACATGATTCGATACCTATGGAAACCCATGTTTTCATTCGTTATGAATCGTGAAACAGTATTTTGTGCTCTCAATAGCAGGCTGGAGTGAATAAATCGCCAGTGTCCTAGAGGTGTAAGGTAGGTGCGTTGGTGGTGAGAACCAAAATCAGATCCGTCACCCCTCACTAGGCCGCTGTAATTACAGGTGGCGGTATCGGGACCGATTGGGTCCATGTTTTTGTCGTATTTGCCGGGGAATGGAGATATCGACAGGAACAAATTTTGGTGAGGTGAATTTACATGTATCATTGTTTCGCTTCCAGACGTTGAAAGCTAGATAAATAGTTGTGAAGGGTGCGAACTCTGCGAGTGTCAAGGGGGAGTTTATCTGGACCGTCTTCAATGGGTTTTACAGGGGCATGTCCAGTCCATCTGTGTTCTTGGTGGGAACTAACTGGGATTTATTTTCTTTCTATTTTTTTCCTCCGTTTTTTGGTGATATTCCTTCCTTGTTGAAGCGTTATTCCGATTCTCAGAAGCCATCATGAGATTCCGACATGAGTAATATAGGTATCTATCCCGTCGCCTTGACCTTCGCAACCAAACGTCGGGACATTTCTCCCCGGAGAACCTCGAGATGTAACTCAGGTTTCCACTTCCCTTCTTTCCATCTTCCTCTTTCTTGTCCTTCCTTCCTTTCTTGTCCGGTCTTAGTGTGTTGTCGGTCATTGGACCTAAGATCCCGAAGTCGCATATACCTCTATCAGCTAGTCTAATCCGGAAGCCGACAATATCCTCCCTCGCTCCGACCAGTCGCAGGGAGTCCTCCCTGAAGTTCTGTCGCTGAATTGCCATCTGTTGGGTCTTGGTTACGGTTTGTCGTAGCCTGCGGGACGAAGGGCTTCAAGCTGTATTTGAATAGCACAGTTTGTAGACCCATGGCATATTGTAAGAATTTTGGGATGTGTAACTTGTTTATTATCCACATGATCGAGTATAGAAACGCGTCGATGACTGGAGTTGTGGGGTGACTGTTAGCAGCAGTTCGGAAAGGAGGGGAGACGGGAAAGATGAGAGTTGGTAGCAAGTTGAAGGCTCCCTTACCTCTGCGCCTCACTTCCCATACTCGAAAGAATTCCACAAACATCGGAAGCCATGCCACGACGGCAATGATCTGGCCAAAGCCCCACTCGTTATCCAGGAAGGAGTCGCCAGCAAGTTGGTTGACGAACCATCTCATGCGAATGAATACCGCTAAATAGAGCCACGATGCCAAGAGCGCCCATACGGAAACGATCGCGCCAAATGTTTCATCGGAATAGGGACCCGAAAGCAGATTTTGTAGCTTGGACTCGGGTTCCAAAATATACCAACTCCAATGATCGGAAAACGCCCATAAAAAGGAAAATAGGCTACAAAGGCTGCCAAGAACGATTGATGTGATCCAGAGCGCGGTAGAAACGGAATCCTGGAGGCAAGTGCGTTCGGAGTCCGAATAATCCACGTGGTTGAAGACTACGGAACAATTATTGGAAGTGAGTAGGTGCATAACCAGAAGTAGAAGCCCTGAAACGAGGTAGGCTGCGAGTAGTATACACTGAGGCTCATACAAACCATTAAGCCGAACTGTATTGCAGGAAGTGAAAGCGTCTTCGTGTATGTTATACCGGGGCTATCTTTGAATTTCGAAACGTAGATGGCAGATGCAATCATGGTAGCGCAGACGAAATAGACGCACGAAGTCCAAAGTCCGTTCAGCGATAATTCGAGCGACGTTCGGTGAGGGGACATCTCTGGCGGGCTGTCCTCATTTTCTAGGCCTTGCCGTCGCTTCTTTGAAACAGTCCTTATGTCTAGGAGAACATAGGCGCAAATGAAGACCGTAGCCAGAACGGCTTGAAGAATGTAAGTCAAGTAGACCTGTTAGTGTTTATCATTAGCTATGTAACGATCAAATGCCTCAATCCATGGCGTGAAACTTTCATGCTCATTGTGGTAGGGACTTACACCGATGCCAGCAAGATCTGGGTTACCTTCAAAACTCAAGTTCTTGCAGTAATCTTGTGGGCAAGTCATTGTTTGAATATTCCATAAAAGGTCGTTGAATGCCTTAGAAGCAACAGCGAAAGTATGGTGAAACCAGGCTGTGACGTTGCCATACGTGATATTACTTTCGATCGTCGTGTTACTGCAAGGGAGGATAAAATCCTGAAGCGTTTTCACCGTAAAACTTTGGTTGTAGGCCTGAGCTTGTCGGTAATTCGCAGCGAATGCCCCGGCTGCCGTACAGTTTTTCGCAGGGTCAAGCATCGAAAGTGTGATGTTGGCCAAGGGGTTTTCGGGATCCATGCTGGATGAACGCGGCGGCGACGATGGGTTGGCTATGCGAGAAAAAAACCTTGGATTACTGTCAAGGCAGGATCATGGAGTGAGGTTTGAGAAACCGGCGACTCTGACACTTTTGAGGCCGCGTTTCTCTGACATTCTGCATTCGGCATCAGGCTGTGAGCTCATAGTTGCAAAAGTGCAAAATAATGAAGCCACTGAACATGCAAATAATGCCTCCTTTCTGTGAGGCTTGACATCGTCAGCCAATCAATAGAGTGATATTTGAGGGTGGGTAGCAGAGATGTGTGACGAAAGAGTGCGCCGCAGTAGCCACCAACTGCGGATGAAATCGCGCAACTGGTTGATGCCGATCCAAGTAGCGGTTACACTGCTTCAGAGGTCTCCAGCCGCACAACGAAACCACAGTTGATCGACTGATTTAAGCATCAGTGGCTGTCTTACAGCTTGATGCCAAAAAGCCATGTTGAAGCCGTCAGGCTGCTCAAAATGAGGCGCGGGTGGCGGAATCCGGAGAGGCGGAGATGTAGTTCCTGTCCAATCATCAGGCACTCGAGCACCGTACTCAATGCATTGAAAGCTCTTCACGAGATGGACACAGTCCGTTTCAATTCAACCTGGCCAATCGCCAGAAGGTCTCCGTCTTGCGGTACCATGACATGGCGATGCAGTGGCATTCCGGTTGCGCATGCGAGGGTTCGTAGGAGCGTGTGTGAAGCCAGCAGTAAGTGAACTGAAGAGCCTCCGACGCAAATGGGGCTGAGAGTCAGAGTAAGATCGAGACAGCATTGGATGCGGATGTAGGTCTCGCCATGGTACCTCTCGAGGCATACTTTGCCGTGGGTGTAGAGGCATTATATGTCGCATACTTGGAACCTTTGTAGGCAGGAGAGCGGTCGAAAACATAGGCTGAACATGAGCAGTAAAGTACTGCCTCCTTGATTTGGATCATGCCTTTCTCTACTTCCAAAAGGCTGTAGCGAGATTGGGAGAACTGTGATATGCGTTGTAGTTAGTCGAAGATTCTTGGATACCTAATGCTTTTTGGGTAGGTTTTGTGGGAAGGTAATGACTTACCATGCAGACCAGACTGGAAGGCGAGTTAACACGTAAAAAAGCATACCGAATGAGCAATACGGTCGATGTGTTCGTTATATCATTACGATTTTTCGCGTGCTTCTCATGTCCGTACCCAGCGCCCGGACATGGTTGTTGAATCCCGTTCTGATATCTGAGGTAAACCTCGGTTTCGACCTTCTTCCCGGCCTTTTTCCATGCTTCATTTCCTCGTGGGTATTTGTCTTGGTTGTAAAACGGTGGCCAGCACTGGTTGTTCTACCAAGTGTTTGTCTTCTCTCGGCGGCGGTATCCGCCTTCAACCAGACCAGTTGCACTGTCCGCTTCGGTTTCGAAACCCGAGCAACCACTCTCCATATCTTGAGGTGGCGAATGGTTTGGCATTGTCCGCGTGAAGAAGCGTAGCAAGCTCCCAAGGTTGAAATCGCGTTGGATATGGAGGAGGTATCGCAGCCTGCGTGATATGTACACAACGTTTAATGTACGACGCACGACTCTGAATATATGACGCGGGAATAGAATAACCGGGATAATGACTACAGTCATAATTTGCTGTTAGCGGCGTTCCAAACAAGTATGAGCCGGCGAAAATGGTCTCTTACCTCTGTATATCAATATCCACTTCCACGCCCAGAAGAACTCAACAAACATTGGTAGCCATCCCATCACGGCGGCGATTTGACCGAATCCCCAAACGCCGTCTGGAAAAGAATCACCCGTAAACTGAGTCAAAGACCGTCGCATACGAGTGAATGCCACTATGAAAACCCACACTCCAGCAAAGCCCGAAACGGCAAGGCTGAGCCTGCACATTGGCCAAAAGGTTGACCGTCCCTCTATCCCCTGTGGTTTTAACTCTGGCTTCTGGACACTCCTAATCCGCTTTTTATGAGATTTCCACGTAAGGCACCACATCAGAAGCAAATACAATGGAGTTATGAGAAAGCAGATGCCGTAATCGCTCATGATTATAAAGTCTACTCCGTCGGGGAGGCAAGGGGTTTCCAAGTCCTGAGGATTATCGGAGGTGCGGTCGGTGGAGGACATAAGGACCCAGCCAGCAACGAACGTCGAAATTAACAGCAAAAACGTCATAGAATCGCCCACAAGACTATCGCCGGAGGAAAGCTGGAAGCGATACGGACCGAGGATTTGGACCACCTCTACGCAAAATATCATTGCATAGAAGGAAACCTGTTCCGTATATGCATATCCGGGGCTGCCGTAAGCTATGCGACGATAAACAAGAGATGCAAGGATCGTAGCGCAGCAAAAGTAGAAAGATAAGGACCAGAACACTTTTAGTGACGAGTCTATCGCTTTCCAGTAGGCAGGTAATGCTAGTGGTTTCTTCTCGCTTGTTGGGTGTGTTAAAGAACGGACCTTCTTGAGTACAGCCGTCAGGTCTCGAATCCCGTATATCAAGACAAAGACAGTAACCAGAATGGCTTGGAGGATGTAGGTGGCATACATCTGCAGAAATTCATTATTAGATATTTCAGTTATCACATAAAACGACCTGAATATCGCAGAGTGTATTGTCTTGAGAAGTTGATCTTGGTGGGAACAGGAACTTACGCCGATGCCAGCAAGGTCCGCATTTCCTGTAAAGTCTATGTTTTCGCAAAAGTTTCGCCAGCAAAGAGAGTATCTATCCTGGATGTTGGATATGAAGTTGTCGAATGCGCCGGAAGAAATAGCGTCGGTATAGCGGTACCAGTCAACAGCGTTGCCATCTGTAAAATTCCCTATTGTTGTGTTGCTGCAAAAGAGAATGAACTCTCGAAGCGATCTCATTGGAAGGCTGTCTGCGTGGCCCTGAGAGCGTCGGAAGTGGGCAGCGAAGGCGCCAGCTGCAGTACAGTTTCTTTCCGGCTCAAACATAGACAGCGTGATGTTGCTCAACGGGTTGCTTGGGTCCATGACGAACGAGGGCGCTTGTAAGGATAATTGACATGGCAAAAGATGGGGTGACTTTGAGCCAGGCCATGGCGTAGGTCGTTGGGAGTGGTACAGAACATATAACAATTCCAGGTCGATCGTGAAACACAAGAGGAAGATTCCCTCTGCTCCTGAAAACCGTTGTGGACGGTGGTCGTCCTGGGACCTGGTCGATGATTGGCTGGGATCATGAGAGCTGGAGGCCTGTGACGGGGAGATGCGCCTATTTGCATCATAAGCGCCTATTTGCATCATAAGCGGCTTCCGCTCTGTAGGAGCTGAAAACATACCTACATACGCACAGTGTCCAGCGTCCATCGGATGAACCGCCTATTGCAAGGAGTCGTTGGGTCTGACGAAGATGTGTACTCGTCGCGATTCGAAGCACCCTTCCCCTTGCCGTAGGCATGGTTGATGCAAGCAGCCGCAACCGTTGCCCGGAACGGCGTCGACGTCCAGTGAACAAGGCTCTTGAATGACAAGGCAACTGGTTGCCTTGGGGACTTTGTCGGAGAATTGTAGAGCGAGCTGCATGAGCCCATCAAGTGGCCCTGGTCAGTAAAGAGTGACCCAAAATGGCCACCAGATCACTCTATCATCATTGACGGAGTCCCGTCTTCTTCGATCATTAAGTGTAGCGCTGCAGATAGCCACGAAGATTCGCACTATCCCCAGCTGATCATCTGGCAATATATATCGATCGAGTGAGGTTCAAGCTGGGTATCTTTTTTTAAGGCTAGCTGTGAAACGTAATGCTCATTAAGGCTTGGTGTGAGTCTCAGGCTCTTCTTTGCTACGCAGGTTGAGTCCAGGCGTAACCAGGACTTTTTGTTCGTCTGGGGTTTGTTCGTCTAGGTTTTGTTCCTCTAGGGGCGATACTGGGATCCGCGTGGCGTCGGTGCATGTGCTTAGCGGTGTCATAGTTTCCTCCGAAATGTCCCTTTCCTTGTTGTAGTCTGTTGGTAATTCGAATCTGAATTCCGTATCCATTTCCACTGGCGCCACTTTCGAATCAAGCTCCGATGGTAGTATCTTATCGGTATGTAGCTCCGCCGAACTTATTTTGCTGTCTAGTTCCGTTCTGCTTCCCGCCCCGCTGGTGCCTGGCAATTCCGGTGTACTGCCGGAGCTAGACCGTTGATGCCTTGCTTTCTTGGATCTCTTTCTCTTGAGAAGCAACAAAGAAGCGACCAGTGCTCCAATAACGATTGCAATCGCAATAGCCATGACGGCCCAGACCCAGCCAGCAACATTCTTTGAGCCCGAGACGCTAGCTCCTGTTGGCGACATAGGGGTCGTTGTAAGGGCGCCGAAGCCTCTTGATATAGCTGCCGCTCCGTTGCTGTCGATTACACCTGTTGGTATAGACGTTATCGATGCCCTTCCTCCTGTTGAGCGATCGGGTCTGTTGTTGCTGGGCCAGCCAGTCCAGTCGGCACGTGTGACTGTTGTGTTCACAAGCTCAACGACAGTGATGGTACCACCAGTAAGTAAAGCATAGGTGTTGGTCTGTGTGGTCAGAGCGACAGTCAACCAAGACGCGTCAATGGACGAGCCGGTGCCGGTGGCACTGCCTGTTGGGACGCCAAAATTTGTAGTTAATATGAGTGGCACCGTTTGTGTGAGTACGACTGATGCTTTCTCGGTGCCCGTTACTAATCCCGTGCTCGTTGGTAGTTCCGGTGCAGTAGTGCCAATCATAGGTACCGTGGTGGCCACTGGCTCGGTCGGGCCAAGTGAGAGGGTAACAGTTGCCCCAAGGCCGATACATTGCCGAATGGTGTTACCGAAGTAAGGTTCAATGTATTGTTGATAGGCATCAGCATAATCCGAATCATTTTTGGTCTCGGTCTTGATACAGCTATGGCAAGAGTTGAACTCTCGGATAAGGGGGCCATCAGCCGCGCATAAATCTTCAGGAGACAGAAGATATTTAGATTCCAGAAAGGCATCATCTGTGATAGCCTCAGTTAGTGGCTGCGTTGACACGAGAAGAGAATAAAAGATTTGATAACTTACCACATTGTTGAAAGCAATTCCGGGGCACTCCGAAGTCGGCCCCA
The DNA here is from genome assembly GCA_009806235.1 of Neurospora sp. CHS-2018c. Taxonomy (NCBI): domain Eukaryota; kingdom Fungi; phylum Ascomycota; class Sordariomycetes; order Sordariales; family Sordariaceae; genus Neurospora; species Neurospora sp. CHS-2018c. The sequence continues at coordinate 18,364 of RAPC01000100.1, forward strand.
TCTCTGGGCGTCAGTAAGTCCCACATCTTGTTGATCCAAGGGGTGCTGTTGGCAGCAGGCGGAAAAGACAGAATAGAGTAAGACGGGCCCAGGAGATGCTTGGGAACACAAGGAATGGACTGGCGCGCGCATTTAAGGAAACTCGGAGAGAATTTTCAGGGGTACCATTTCCTAGGGGATGTGAGGGTGCCATTGGGAAGGAAGAAGCCCATGTACGGTTCTTGTATTTAAATCCGTGAACAGGGGTCGTTTCTGTGATCTAACACGAACGAACCAAGGCGAGCTAAGCCCATGCTGACATTAGCTTCTGTAGCCACCATCCTAATTTGGGTTACCGTCGCTGCCAAGGGTGTAAATCTTCCACTTGTCAACATGTGCTTCCCGGCGCACAGTGAACTCGATGGCAATGGCCGTCATGAACTGGCCCCTGGGACTATCTCTCGGGAATGTCTCGAATGCGAACAAGACTGAGATTCGAGCTGGGATCGGGGTAATGGGTCTGGATACAATGTATGGATGTGAGGTTGTGGGGATGGTGACGAGTGATTGGTTCAGTCGGATGTTGAATGAAAGGACATCATTTCTGTTCCTAAGTAGCTCACGACAGGACCTGAGGGGAGCATCAGCCACAGTCTGTCGGGTCAACGCCACAAGTGACCCACAGAGGGGACTGAAGAGTGGAAGTTCGGGTACTGCCGCAGTGGCATCCCATCTCACTGCGTGGCGGCAGGCATCCACTATAAATGATGGGGATTACCCAGTACCCACTGAAACCCATGCACTAACACGCGCAGAGGAGGCTAACCACGTCATCAGCGCATCTCGTGAGACAGGCCCGGGCAGTTGCACACAGTGACACAAGCGAAGGCAGAGACTCAGAGAGACACTCGGAATCTCCCACTGGGCATCGCGTCTCGCTCCCACGTGGCGTAATTAGACTTTTGCGCGTGTACTCCTCGCTTTCACATCGATGGAAATCTAAACTTGCTTTTCCCCCTCCATTATGTCTCGGATCGCGTACTACCTCTCCCAGAGACAGAGCCAGAGTCAGAGCCCGAGCTTCGACTTCCAACTGGACTGAAAGCCACGGTCCCTGCAGGTCATGGGCCTGCTCACTTCTCTCTTCCGACTTGTCCTCTTTCGCAATAACCTCAAACCGGATCAACTGGCACTTATACACTACTGATTAGAACAGACAGTTTGTCCGTCTGGGTACAAGGGCGTTCGTGGTACACTTCCTGTTCAACATTGTCCACCCTGTCGACCATTTCACAGTATAAGTGGCTGACGTCAGGTACCTGCATAGCAACTCTACACTATCGTCGATCATTGCGCTTCCTCGTCGCGTCACCCTCGAGTCTTGTCACCGCCTTCTTCAAAGGGCAATCAAACCATGTCCAACACCGCCGAGACCCATCATACCTTCGGCTCCTCCTGCCGATTAGCGCCCATCACCGAACCCGAACCCACCGACGGGCTCGAGGGCATCCCTCCCATCAACGCCCAGTTCTTCTACTCGTCCCCCATCCCCATCGATGATCCCTTGTCTGCTGCCACAACTGTTGGCTCCTCCGATGCGAAAGCAGCAAACCTGCCACTACGACCCTTCTCCCCCGGCGATAACAGGGCGTTAGAGAGGGCATGGCTGGGGTTCTCCTCTGACAGGGACAGGCGGAATCACAGACACGCTCAAAGAAACCGGAGTCCGAGTCCGTCTCTCTCCAAGGAAAATGCAGAGAAACTTGCGGCTATCGTGGCCCTGCTGGCTGCCAAACACAAGGAAAAGCATGAGCGGGAGGGCCACTCCGCCTTCTCAGCCCTGGCCACCACCGAGAACGAGGATAACCACAGCGCCCCAGTATGTTGCGCCGAGCTTTCGATCGATGCTTCCGCAGAGTTAAGAAAAGAGTTTTGCGCCCTCACCAGACGTCGCCAGCCATCCCTCGACCACGACCGTGTTATTCAGGAGGTCATGGCCCAGTTAACTCGCTTGTGGGCAAATTCAGACACTTCGCAAGAGTCCTCGACATTCAGGCCCTCAAGTGTCCCGCTTGGCACTAGCCCTCTCCAAAGACTTTCGGGCTCCCTAGAGGTAAAGCCTTCCTCCTTCAACGATAACCAACTTCCTCTTTCCGCAGTGGGGAGGCTGATCCCAAGACCTCCGGTCGTGGACGATGGAATATCAGGCAAGCCGTTCGTTCGAGTGGAGTCGCTCAGTCGCTCAGTCGGAGCTACACCAGAAGACAAGCCGTCCAGAGCATCATCCATACGCGGTCTTCCATCCCGGCTAGGAGGAAATGACACCCGAGCGGCCAAACGTATCGTCAAAGAAGCGATCCGCCAAGCAGAAGATTCGGTTGAAGTGCCTGTTGGTATCTCGAGATTGCACATGGTTTCGCTACCAGTTCTTCAAATGAAGCCGATATACTGGTCGCCTGTCAATGATATCTCCACAGTGCAACGCGCGACATGGTTCTACAGGTAGGCATCAGTGCCCGTTTGTCTGATTGATCGACTTCTAACGTTAATATCTAGAGACACCATGACTCCCGTCGAACCTGTTGTCGCCAATCAGCTAGAAGCTGGCTATCGAGAGTTACGAGTCTGGGGTCAAACATGGAAGGACGAACTGAAGTCGGCGTTGGATGTTGGTGCGCTAGGCGAAGAAAAAGTGTCGCACCCCTTATGGCCAGAAATTCCGGACAAGCGCCCCAAGATCAAGGACGACATCCCTCCCGAGTCGCCAATATCGAGCGATCCGTTTTGCGCCGCCAGGTGTTTTCGTGGAGAAGCCGCAGCCGAAGGAACACTCGAGCCTGTGCATCCCGATCAAGAACTGGCGCCACCACCACCCGAACCCTATGCCAACTTCCATGTCATGTATAAGGACAAAACCGCCGCATTTCTTTTGAGACCCAGCCTCAAACCCAGTGCATACCATGGAAGACGACCACTTCAGAAGATCATGAAAGGTATTACTGTGGGGATCCCCGTGGTGCGCGGTTTCGACCAGGCCATCTGGGACAAAGTACACCAAAAGAAAGGCACACCGGCAAATAAAGCGCCGAAACGCAAAACGCCACGACAGACAAATGTTTCGGGAGATGGTTGCCCAGCGTGTCAAATGGAGCAGGATCGCGGCCAAGTGACCGACCTTCTTTTCATTGCGCATGGCATCGGTCAAAAGTTTGCCGAGCGGGTTGAAAGTTTCCACTTTACGCATGCCGTCAATGCCTTCCGAAGAGCTGTTAACATGGAGTTGGAGAATCCCATGATAAAGCCAGTGCTCCGGCCTGACCAGAATGGTATCATGGTGCTGCCCGTCAATTGGCGTCATCTCCTCAGCTTTGAAGATGGCGGCCCCAGCAAGGAAGAGGACTCGTCCGCATATACTCCTGACGGTTTCGGGCTGAAGGACATTGAACCCAACACGATCCCTGCCGTTCGCAGTATGATCTCGGACGTCATGTTCGACATTCCCTTTTACATGTCTCACCACAAGCCAAAAATGATTGCCGCCCTTGTGGGCGAAGCAAATCGCGTGTACCGATTATGGTGCAAGAACAACCCCGGCTTCGCCGACAAGGGCCGCGTCCACCTCATCGGCCACTCACTCGGCAGCGCCATGGCAGTCGAGATACTCTCCAAGCAACCAACCAGCGTTCCCCGGCCCTTAGATCTATCCAAAACAGAGCCGGAAACCCGACACTTCGAGTTCGACACCACCAACCTCTTCCTCCTCGGCAGCCCCGCCGCCTTCTTCCTCCTCCTAGAAAGAGGCAGTCTCGTCCCCCGCCGTGGCCGCCTCAAGCCCGGCTCAGACGCAGCCGACACGCTCAACAAGGACATAGTCGGCGACATCGGCCGCTTCGGCTGCATCGCCGTTGACAACATCTACAATATTCTCGCCAAGGAGGACCCCATCGCCTACCTCCTAAACGGCACCATCGATCCCGTCTACGCCTCCAGCCTCAAGACCGCTTACGTCCCCACCTTCACCACCTCCTTCTTTAAATCCGTCTCCGACTCCCTCCGCGGTTTAGCCGGTTTTTCATCAACCACCTCCTCCTCCGCACCTAACACCTCCAACCCTTCCAACCCGTCCGACCCTTCCGACCCGTCTCACCAATCAACCGGAGAACAACAATCCCAAATGCTATCAACCTCCAAACCCCCTACCTTCCTCCGCCTCCCCTCGCAACTCGAACTAGAAGTGCACGATTTCTCTCGGGAGGAAGTCGCCGAAAAGAAGGCCTTTTTGTTAAACGACAACGGCCAAATCGATTACTACCTCCGATCAGGCGGCGGCCCCCTGGAGATCCAGTACCTGAATATGCTGAGCGCGCACACGAGCTACTGGAATAATTTGGACTTGATCAGGTTTTTGTGTATTGAGATCGGTAGGAGACCGGGGAGGGAGAATAGTTTGGGGGTGTTGAGGGCGGAGAAGGTTGTTAGGTTGCGGAAGGGGGAGAGGATGGGGTAGTTTCCCGAGGGGGAAGTGTTGAAGGGATTTGATGATGATGAGTTATGATGGTGATGATGGGAATGAATGACTTGGCGTTGGGATAAGGGAGGGAGGGTTTTTGGAATTTCCTTTTTGCATTGCGTTGCATTCATTTGTTTTGATTCGGGGAGGATAGACTGCCTGGTCTTGGTGAGAAAGAAAGACGGGATGGAGGCTCAGCGTTGGTTTCGTTTGAGTGTTACGCCTTGAAGGAGGCAGCAGCATTTTTGGCTTGATACCCTTTATCATTACTAAACGAGCATTGCTTTTTATGATAGCTTTGTGTAAAAAACGGGCAAGACGTAGACATGTCAAAAAAAAGCTGCTTTATTCCTCTATTACTATCGTTCAACAGAAGCCCCAAAAGCTTTCCGGTGAGGGGAAAGGCCATTGATAAGCAATACTTCCGCATAGAGTAATCACATACGACCATACCCACTGGAAAACTCGGGATCCCGTCCGCTCTCCCATAGATAAGCCAGTGAGGGCCAGACTAGTAGTTGGGTCGGTGACGACCAGCGAATCCCTGGTGTTGTATGTTTTTTGTTACTTTTCCCCCCTTCTTGTTATGCTTCTTTTTTTTTTCCCTTGTTCCATTTTCCCTTTTCTTTCTTGGCCAGATAAGCAGCATTTCGTAGCGAGGTGGCCGTATCTTGTCATGTTCAATGACCATTTGTCAGACGGATACGTCTACCAAGTACCAACAGCTTCTATCCCTGTGGAATGGTCGTCGTAATATTGCTCGAATATGTAGAGACGCATTCTAGTGCGATGTCACCCGTTGTTTTGACAGGCATAAAGGCCTCGAGACGATACAAGAAAACCAGTTTGAGAAGCCTTGACTGATCGCTGACTTGACTGAATCTATCGCAAGTCTTCAAGATAGTGAATAGGTTGTCATCTTGACGAGTGTCCCATCAATGTCGGTGTTAAGCGGAACGGAAAAGGGGTGGGGGTCTACATATGTGGTTTTGAGACACACTGTAACAGCTGCCGCATCTTAACAGTTCGACACCCATTAAAGTAGCACACCAACATCGAATATTAAAGGGAGAGGGGTAAGCAATCATCACTCGCACGCACACTCCTAGTAGAATATCCGTTTCATTTGTACAAATTCCTACATTACTTGAACTATCCGGATGTCTTGAAATTCATCCATGCATCCATGAGCATGCCCACCAGCTGGTTGGGGCTCTTGCTCTTGCAGACAAATTGAACTCCGATGCCCATCCTTGCGCAGATCAACGCCCATAACGCCAACCCTTCCTTCCTTTCTTTCTGTATCAGTCATAATCGTGTCATCATAATCCATTCATGGCGTGTCTTTCACTGGCCGCAACAATTTCCTCTCAAAGCCAGTGTGAAGATCTCGTCTTCGTGATTACCAAGTTGGCTGATTGAACGTCACGCCAATAGTAAGTAGTAGTAAAACGCCGTGAGACCGTTTAGAACCGTGTTACCCTGACCCGGCGTAGTAGCATTATTCCCATCCGTCCATCCGTCCCCCAACGCCGCGCTTCTGCTGAAAGTAATGCAATGGTATCGTAGGTAAAAGCCAATGTGAAAAAAAGAAAAGGAAAGAGAGCCCGGCGAAAACCCCGCAGATGGAACTCGAGCGCATTACCAAGCCGGTATGCGCCCGTGCAGAATCAGGACTTTTCAGGCCTTGTAGAGATTCCTCTCAGGCCATGTCTAAGATATCCGCAGTCCAGATGACCTTTCTTCCCAGTCTCTTTCATCGCGATGGCGAAAATTATGGGATCAACCCAGACGCCGTCGCCTTGGCACTCCTGTTCGAAAAGATCAGAGAATGCCCCCATATTAAAATCCATCAGTCTCATGTAAATCACTTCAAGCACAATCCGTACCTTCACCACGCAGCCTCTCGGGTCCATATGGCCTCCTTTGCCTTTCCGGAATCGCTGGGGTGGCCGCGGCGCTCTGCTGTCCGTCCTCATCCTCCGCCTCGTCAATGCCATGGCCGTCCCTGCCCGTGGGCTCATGCTCCGCCATGTTCTTGCGCTTCTTGCTCTCGGGTGCCTCCTCGACTTCGACGGACCGTCGGCAGACTGGGCAAGTGTTATGCACCTTGAGCCAGGGCGTCACGCACTCGCCGTGGAAGAAGTGGTTGCAGGGGAGGAGGGTGGCCTTGTCGCCGAGAGTCATGTCCTCGACGCAGATGACGCACTTGGTCTTGTTGTCCTGGCAGCCTTGAAGCATCTGCTCGTCAATGTCCTTAACCCTGAGCTTCTCGATGGCGGCTTGAGAGGCTGGAGGGGCGCCACCTGGGTTCTGGGCGGCGTGCTGCTCGCGGAGCTGGGTGATGATGCGGTCAAAGGCCTCTTGCGAGTAAACGCCGTCGTTAACGAAGTTAAGGTTGCCGAGGACGAGAGGATTGAAGGGGCTGAAGATGGCGGAAAGGATGGCGTTCATGAGACCAGCTGGTACGGGACCAGACCCGAAGGGGGACGATTGGCCTTGAGTGGCTGGCTGAGGACCCTGCTGGGGCTGTTGCTGCTCGGAGGCCTGTGGTTGTTCGCCATTGGATTGTTCCTGTTGCTGCGCAGTGCCTTCGGTCTGAGTGGTATTGGTCGTAGCGTTGGATGCCGGAGCAGTGTGGGCGTGAGAAGGCCTAGGAGTAAAGAAGTGCAATCCAAAGAAGGTAATGGGGGGCGGACCAGAAGCGGTAGAGCTGTTAGGAGTGGAGCCATTGGTAGATGTGTTGGAAGCATTGGATTGCTGGTTGTTAGGCTGCTCATTCGACTGCTCGGTAGATTGCGCTTGGCCAGCGGCATTTGGTTGTGAACCAGCGGGTCGCTGCTGAGACTGTAGGACGATAGGCTCGGAAATGACGGTAGTGAAGAAGGTCACAGGAGGGAAGATGAAGCGGATATCGAAGTGCTGGGTGTTGGCAGGGCGGGATCCAGATTGAGGGGCTTCGGCGTTGGAAGCATTGCTGTTCTGTTCCTGGGTGCCTCGGGTGTTGGCCTCATCTGAAGTCCGAGTGTTTCCGCTGGTTGCTGATGTGCCGTTGGCTTCAGTCTGTGGTCTCGCATCGTCACGCTCGTTGTTCTCGGTGGCACTTGGGGTCTCTGTATTGGAGTTTGTGGCTTCTGTGGGCTGTTGAGACTCGGTCTCGCTAACGGCAGCAGAACGGTCAAGTTGAGGCTCCTCCTCTTCAGGCGCGTCTTCTACGGTGGCAGGCATAGGCCGGCGGTAGAAATGGCGCGGGTCATTCTCAGGCGTGATCTGGCGATCCTGTGTTAGTGGTGTTGTCCTGGTACCCATGGAGGTTGTTGGCGGGGTCTGGTTGCTGACAATTTCCGTGGTTGCGCTGTTGCATACGGGGCACTCGAGGATTTCGCCCTGGCGCTGCCACTGGTGATGGCAGGCGTGGCAGTACATTTGGTCTGGTGATGGAGTTGTGGAAGTAGACTCGTTGTTGTGTGTCGAGTCAGCCATGTTGATGATAACCTGGCGTGGCGATGGGGTACCGCATCTACTCATCCATAGCAGATATGCTCAAACAGGTGTAGCGGGCCGCCATACCTAATCTAGGTATCTAAGCGAGTGCCAGCCAACTGGTTTACCCCTAACACCCCCTTGCCAGCCCCGCCAGCCGACTGCAGGTAACCCATACCAGCCGAGCTCCCCGTACCAGTAATCTTACAGAATCTCGCCCAACCACCCCACCTCCTTCCTCCTTCCTCAAACAACCACCTTTCTCGATTCTAACTCGTGCCCTCAAATTACCAGAATCACCAGATCAACCAAAATCAATCAAACAACACCACAACTGTCGATCGTAATATAGTCTTTCATCAAAGAAGCAAGCGTCAACGACCTCAAGCTCACCGCCATCAAAATTCCCAACGCTCACCGCCATCAAAATTCCCAACATCAAAAAGCCGACCGACCTCAAGGTGAGTTTCATTTCAGATCATCACCAATCACCACATCTAACCATATCTTATCTCACAACTCCCCTCCCCACCCCTCCAGCTTCACAGACACCTTCTATACCAGAGATCTTAGTCATCAACTTTTACGATCCCTCTACTTCATTTACTTCTATTTCATCATTTTCATCATCATCAACCAAACTAGCATCTAATCATTATTACGATGGCGTTACCAAACAACAGAAGCGAAGCCTAAAGGTCAAACCCCTCTATCGCCGGTACCAAGTATAGCCATACGAATGCCCCCGCCAAATCAAACACCGTCGTACTTATTCCCGCCGTTTCTAATTCAAGGTTTTGGATTACCTTTTCTTTTATTTCGTCCCCATACCAATTGAAGAATATCGTCACAAAGGGACCAAACCTCGTGGCCGTACCCTGGGTCCAAACATCGATCCCCTAATTGATAGCGACATTGCCAGCCCACCCCATAGGTTCTACCGGCCGTCTTTCAAAACCACCTCAGAGTTCTTTAACGTACCCCGCTCAACAATCGGGCACTAGTAGCGGCGGCGAAACTCCATTATCTACGGCATAGAGTTTCCCTTCCGACCTAAGTTTCCAGAGTTGGAGCAAGAATTATTCGCCAATTTCTTAACGAAACGAAAAGTAGGCGATCTTATACGTATTAACTAGTTTAGGGTCAAATTATAGAAAATCTTTCATCGACTAACAGGACTACCCTATACGGAGTTTACGTTTTCAACCGGCTAGTTCAAAGGGTTTATACAGCGCCATAATATTATAATCCGACGAATTATATATCAGTCCTCCAAAATACCAGAAGACTACCTTCGTCTCACGACCAACTTTTTAAAATTCGTTAGAAGGAATACGGCCATACCCATAAAGCCGGATATCAACTGTTTAATACATAGACCAACCACACCCCGCAAAGTAAGTATTTCATATCCTTTTCACATCTTTCTCATTATCCTTTTTATTAACTAACTTCCCCTCCTTCAACCAGGTAGCCAAGTAATTCATTATCAACTTCGACGAAACCCCCATCCCCTTCGAATTCCTCGAAGGTACAACGTACAATATTAGAGGCAACGATACTATTACGGGCAAGACCGACAGAAGCAGTTGGAGTAAGCGGTAAGCCACCCTAATTCTATATATCTTTACAAATGGGGTTTGGCGGTTGAAGCCCAAACTCATTTTTGTAACGACTGGGATCCCGCGACCTTAGTATAGGCACTACGAACCCTACTCGTCCCATTACGAGACCCACATCCTTAAGGATGCGCGCCCTCTAATTAGCTAGGTTAGAACCTAGAGATGTACGACCAGTCAATTAATTCGTCGCGGCCATTTAATTAGCACTACGACTTTTACGTACATTATTAAATTAGATAAGGAAGGCGGTCGAGGCTAGTAGAATCTAGTCCCATCCCATATAAGGATACAACTCCAAGGCCCAAATTTTAACCTCTCCCTCTTTCCTTCTTTAACTTTAATTATTTATTTTAATTATACCCAACTACACAATACGGAACTATATAAGCTAATACATCGTAATATTTAATTAAAATTTACTATATTTATTTAGGAAAGTATTATAATATCCTAATTTGAACCCGAAAACCCAATAAATCGCTTCGTCGACTTCTAACCCCGAACGTCGCCTCGTTAATATCGCGAACCCAATACCTATTAAACCTAATATTCCCTTACCAATTACAACGAAAATTAATTATTATAATTAATCCCGCTAAAGGCGCGCCTTCGGGCCGTCTTCTCGTCCCTAATAATAAATAATAAACCGAATAACCTTATACCGCTGGTCACGATAATAATAATTATTACTATAACGATAAATCCTCATTCGAATAATAGGACAATATCGAGGGTAACCTTAATTAGGAGGACGAAGACGATAACGCCTCTTTCCATACCGGAGCCGACGACGAATCGTTCGACGAATCCGTCGTAACCTCTACCCCTTCTAAAAAGCGTTATACCCTTAATAAATAACCCTAAAGAGAATTACTTCTCTTCAATACTTTAAAAAAGACCCCTACTAAATTCGTTAATTATATTAAGCGTACCTTAAAGTTCGCTCCTAAAATTAATTCGCTTCTAAACCCTAACGCGAATAATAATAAGAAGACTACAAACCCTAGCCCTAATACAATCCGCAAATACATACCTCCTTATAAATAGTACGCTAATAATAAAGTTATTTACCGTTATATTCGTTTAAGCTAGGGCGGTCTCGACTAGGTCTTTAATACTCGTTGTAATAGTATTACAGTTACAAATTCTTAAGTACGCTATATTTCTATCGACGCCAAGGAATTTAATAATAAAATAGTCGACCTATTAGCCAAATCCCTATCCCTTTCTATTACCTATTTAATAGGTAATAATTAGTAATTTTATTAAGACTTCGCTAGTAACCTTACCCTTTATATAAATAACTTCTACCTATTAGTAGAAATATATTACTATATATTAAAAGTAAACGAAATTATTATAAACAGTACTAACCGCGCTAATTTTATTAGTAATAATAATAAAAATAATAAGGGAAACTACATTATTAACTTTTACCCTATTATTTAATAAGGATAGTCTTCATTAATTATCCGAGATTAGAATAGCCCCCTAACCTTCTAAGAGTTTTTAATTCTAATTAATTAAAACCCTAATATTATATAAGGAAAAATTAGTATTAGAATTTACACATTGGAAACTTTTATCGATATTATTAAAGATATAGTATAAGCGCTTCGCTATATTTACGAAACTATTATTAAAATAAATAAATAAGTAATATATTTCGTATAAAAGGTTAAAAAGTATTAAATTAATATTAATAACCGTTTAAGTATTAGCGACGACGAAATAGAATTAACTAACTACTTAATCGATATAGAATAGTAATTAATAATAGCTAATATAAATAAAGACGATTTAAATAAAAAGGTTTATAACCTTTAAATTAAGAATAATAACCTTCGTCGAAAGTATAATAAATAAAGTTAGAAGGCTAATAATATTATTAATATAATTATTAAAGTTTATAAAATAATAATATTATTTATTAAAGTTCGCGTTTACAATTAAATAAAAAATATTAAAAAGAATTATATCGAAGACTTTAAAGTCCTTTAGGAATAATACAACTTTAAAGTCTCTTATTTATAAACCTAAATCAACAATCTAAGCCAATTATTAAACGTCGCCAATATAAGAATAAAGGAGCTGGATATTACCGAACCTAAAATCGCGAAATTAGTTAAATCTAAATTTAAAGAAAGAATTACCTTTTTCGAATCTATCGAACGCTCTTCCAATATTATCCCTATAATTAATATTACCCGTCGCAACGGTAAAACTCTTAATTATCGACCTTCCAAAACCCCTAATAATAGTCACCATAATAAAGATCAACGCGCCCCTTCGAAGTTTACCTTATATTACTTCGGAGCCGGCAGTAGCGACCCTAATAACAACGGAAACAACAATCCTATTAATAATAACGATAATAATAACTACAACCCCCCTCGCGACCCGCGTCGTATCCTTCGTAACGATAATAAACACTCCCGTTATAAGAAAAGCAGTACCCCTTTCAATACTATCTCTTTCGAAAGAAGTTACCATCGAAGTAAAATAATTAAGGTAAATATCCCTACCTTTTCTAATAATAAAGATAATAAATTCGAATTCGATATATAATATTTTTAAATAACTAACCGTTTTCATACGAATACCAATTACTTCATTAATAACGAAGCCGCCTTTAAAAAAGTTATTTCCAAACTTTCTAAATAAATATTAAAGAATCTCTACCCTTTTATTCGGCCCGATACCAGTAAATTACGTATTAATACGGTCAAAGACTTTATAAATTATTTATAATTAAATTACTATAATTTTAACGCCGACGAAAAAGTTCGTAAAGAATACAAAAGCTTAATAATATATTACTTTAATCGTTTCCGCAATTTCAAAATAGCTTTTATTCATTTAATTAATTATTATAATATCCCTAATTCCTAATAGAAATTAAAGCTCCATCGTAAGATTACAACCCGGCTTCGTAATTATACTAAGGCTAATTATCGTACTAATTATACCTATAATACTTACGTCGAACTTCTTTAAAATTTTAATAAAAATTTCTATATAAATTAATCCGACGATAAGGATAAGAAAATATCCGCCAATAAAACCCTCGGTAGTTTTAAAAAACTATTTAAAAATACTACCTTCAGCCCCCTTCGTAATCGTTTACCCGGTTCATCCTTCTTATATAAAAAACCGTCTAAGGAAGAGACTCGTAAACTATAGTAAGAGGGAAAATATTTCATCTACTACGAGCCCGGCTATATAATACTTAACTACCCTCGTCGGAAGAAACTTTTCGAAATTTATAATATTAAAATTTACACTATACACGTAGAGCTCCCTAATAAGGAGATTAAATTAAGCGAAAATAAAAGTAACGACGGCTACAAAATTAAAATTATCGTTAAGAAAGATTCGGATTCGGATTCGAAAAATTGAAACGCCCGGAGAAATTAATCTCCTATTTGGGCAAGGTATCGATATATATATTAATAGGAAAAACGGATAATATAAATAAATTTAATCTACAAAACTATTTAGGAAAGGGCCCGCCTTTTATTATTAAATATAATATAATTTATAATAGATTATCTATCTTTACTTTCGATACGCTTATTAATACGGGAGTAAATACTTATATTTTTTTAAATTAAAAATTCGCTAATAAATTAACTAAGTATTTAAAATTCGAAAGTAAGAGCGACTTCGAACTAGGGTACGTTAAGCCTTATAAAAATATTAAACCTAACGTTATTTCTTAAACGATAAAAGCCGCTATCCGAATATAAAGTTATAAATTCCTTAATTAATAAATAGTCGTCCTACCGGCAATATCGAAAAATATAATATTAGGAAAATTATAGTTAAATAAGAATAAAGTCCTACCCAATTATAGTAATAATTAATTAATTTTCCTAGAAAGTTTATTAAAAATATTACTAAATAAAGATATCGATATTAATAAGCGACCGAAATTACTTTAGGATCCTTCCTTTTAAGAAAATATAAAGCGAAGAGAATATTTAATAAATATAGAAGATAAAAAGCGAATAGACAGTACTTTATTATAAATCTATTTATTAAGGTAAGAAGCGGAAGAAGAAATTAAGGAATTAGATATTACTATTAAAGAACTATAAACTAAAACGGAAGAGGTAAAGAAATAGAATAAGGTTGAGGTAAAGGCGGTAAAGGAGACGATCGCTAGGCTAGAAAAATAGAAGTAAAAATTCTTATCGGTAATTAAGGAGGAGATTTAAAGAAGGAAATATACCGAAACCCCTAAAAGAATCCCTAATACTAATTGGAAGCCAAAAAGTATCTATATAACCAAATATCGCGACCGTAGAAATCCTTTAGCGTTAGCAAATATTAACCAAATAGAATAGGAATTCTTTAATAGTATCAAATACAAATATACTTCGGAAGCGGAAATTATAAAGTTAAAGATAGTTCGAGACTTATATAAATAGAATAAGGATCTATACCTCTACTACGATACTTAGGGACTATACTATATAGAGTGAGCCTTTAGCTAAATTAAATAACGCCCTAGGGACTATGCCCTAGTAGGCGCCGTAGTTATAAATTTCTACGCTAAGCGTAGAGAGATCTTTAAAGAAATTAATTTCTACGAAATTAATAGTATTATTAAAGTAAAGCAATCCGAATTATTGCCCGAAGATAAAGAGGAATATAAGCAATTAGTAATAGAGAAGCTCTTAAAGAAATATTAGAACTATATTAACGTCTTTAGTAAAAAGGATTCGGATATACTACTAAAACTAAAAGATAAAATTAATTATAAGATCGAATTCGAAGAGGGAAAATCTCCTTAAGACTTCGGTTACAATTCGTTATATAAAATAACGCTCGAAAAATTAGAGGAATATAAGTAGTATATTACTAATAACCTCTAAAAGGGATTTATCGAAATTAATTTAATATTATAGGCGGCGCTTATATTATTTATATTAAAAGTTAATAGAGGCCTACGTTTTTACGTAGACTATCGAAAGCTCAACGCCTTATTAAAAAAGGATCGATATCCTTTACCCTTTATTAATAAAATATTAGCGCGAATCGGCTAAATAAAAATCTTTACTAAAATAGATATCCAATAAATATTCTATTATATTCGAATATACCCGGATTACAAAGATTTAATAACGTTCCGAATATAATATAGAGCATACAAATATAAAATATTACCCTTTGGCCTTACGGGAGGACTTTTATTATTTTAGAAGTTTATTAACGAAATTTTAATAGGTTATCTTAATAATTTTTATAGCGCCTATATCGATAATATTTTAATTTATTTCGATAATTAAGAAGACTACGATAAATACGTCGATATAATACTATAATATTTCGAAAAAGCGGGGCTACAAGCCGATATTAAAAAATACGAATTTAATATTACTAAAACTAAATTTTTAAGCTTTATTATTAATACTAATAGTATTATAATTAACCCGGAGAAGGTAGTAACTATAAAGGAATAAAAGGAGCCGACTACTATAAAAAGCGTATAAGCCTTCCTAAGGTTCTACAATTTCTACCGGAAGTTTATTAAAAACTTTAGCCGAATAGTAAAACCTTTAACGAATTTAACGAAGAAGGATTTAGCTTTTAAATAGGACGACCATTGCGAAGAAACGTTTAATACCTTAAAAAGGAGTCTTCTTAATATACTGGTCTTATATTATTTCAATTACGAAAAGGAAATACAAATCGAAATAAACGCTAGCGATAGGGTTTACGTAAGTATAATAAATCAATTCTAAAACGACGGCGATTAGCACCCGGTCGCATTCTATTTAGAGACTATAAATTTAATAGAATTTAATTACCTTATTTACAATAAGGAACTAATAGCCGTAATAAAAGGGATTAAATAATAGCGACCCGAATTAAAAAGTACTAAACCCTTTATAATATTTACGGATTATTAAGTATTAGAATACTTTAGTATAAAGAAGGTATTAAATGGTAAATAAATCTATTAATTTAAGATTTTATTAAAATACTAATTCTAAATAACCTATCGCCCTAATAAGGAAAACGTTATTATTAATACTCTCTCTCGCAAATTAGAAGATTTAAAGACCGTTAAAAATAAGAAAGAAGATTAATTTACTTTACGAATATTTAAACCCGCCGATAACGGATTCTTTACTTTTATTAGCAATAAACCAATAGATATATTAATTAATTCGGAGGGGGAAAATAAAATAATTAACGTTAAAGTCGCCGAATTAGAAGTTAGCTATAATTTAACCGACGAATTAATCCAAGCTAACCGATTTACAAAATTACTATTAATTTATAAAGAAAAGGTAAAGTAAAAAGGCTTACCCTTCACTATTAAAGATAATTTACTAATTAAGGACTATAAATTAATAGTCCTAAAAAATAGTAATCTACGAATTAGGCTCGTCGAAGTAGCCTACTACCCGGTTATTTCGGCCTATCTAAGCAAGAATAAAACTAAACGAATAATTTATAAATAATATTGGTAGGTAAGGTTGGCCGTTAACGTAAATTATTATATCGCTAATTATTAAATATATAAAGCATTAAAAGTACTTAAGGATAAAACGCTTAGATTAATACACTCAATTCCTCTAAAAGAGGATTACCGAATATAGAAGTCTCTAGTAATCGATTTCAAATTAATATTTAAAAATAAGTACGGTTATAATATACTAATAATTATTATAAACCGATTTATTAAAATAAGCTAGAACATCCCTTATAAGGATATAATTACTATTAAAGACGCCGCTATTTTATATTACCGAAGCCTATATCGACTCTTCGGTCTTCCTAACGAAGTAATTAGCGATAGGGGCCTCTAATTCGTATTATAAATAATATAGGAAATAACTTCCTTACTAAATATTAAATAGAAACTAGCTATATCCGGCTATTTGCAAACTACTAATTAAATTAAGAATTTATACTAATATATTAATTAACGGTTAAAACCCTATATTAATTATAACTAAAATAATTAATTAGAATTTATCTTAACGCTAAACGTAGTTTAAATAAGCCTACCTTACAATAATTTAGACGGCTTATCCCTTAAAAAGGTTATTATAAACTTCCTTATACCTAATATACTAAATTAGAAAGACTGTATAAACCTAAAGCTACCGAAGATAGAAATTAACTAATAGGAAGTTTACTAACTAATCGAACGGTTAAAATCCTTCTACGTAACGGCTCGCTATACTATTAATAAAGTATAATAGCAATAGACAGCCTAAACTAATAAGTACCGGAGGGAATTAAATTTCGGAATTAGCGATCGAATTTTCATTATTAAACGAAGCTAAATTACAAATCGACCTAATAACAAACTCGATTAGCGCCAAATTAAAATTCCTTATAGGATTAAAATTATAAGAGGTTACTCTTACGAATTAGAGGTTTTTAAAGGATAGAAAGGAACGACAGTCTACTATATTAACCGTTTAAGGAAGTATAAAAATAACCC
Source organism: Neurospora sp. CHS-2018c (assembly GCA_009806235.1). Lineage (NCBI taxonomy): Eukaryota > Fungi > Ascomycota > Sordariomycetes > Sordariales > Sordariaceae > Neurospora > Neurospora sp. CHS-2018c. The sequence goes on from RAPC01000100.1 coordinate 35,426, forward strand.
ATTATTAGGGTAAAGTAACAAAAACCTAGCCGGCGAATTAGTTAATAGCGATTAAGAAGAATAGGAAATCTTGAAAATAGTCTTATCGAAAGTTACGAAAGGAAAATTAGAATACTAAGTAGAATAGAAAGGATAGGACCCCGATTTAGAATTTTAACCGGCAAATAACTTCGTTAATTTAATAAAGCTTTTAAAAGAGTATTATAATACGAACCCTATAATACTAGAACCTCCTAAACGATTAGCCTAATAATTAACGGGTAATAAATTAAACTATAACGATAACGATATACTAATAGAAAGATCACGAATTAATTTAAAAAGGAGAGCGATAATAAAAAAGAAGTAGGAAGGACATCGGAGGAAGTATTCGAATTATATTTATATTAAAAAAATTTTTCTTTTCATTCTTAAGGCTCTAGGGCTAAGCCTCAACCCGGGGGGGAAGGTAATATAACAACTAAGATCCCGCAACTTTAATATAGGCACTACGAACCCCATTCGTCCCATTACAAAACCTATATCCTTAAGGATACGCGCCCTCTAGTTGGCTAAGTCAGAACCTAGAAATATACAACTAATCAATTGGTTCGTCGCGGCTATTTAATTAGCACTGCGATTTTTACGTGCATTATTAGATTAAATAAGGAAGGCGGTCGAGGCTGGCAGAATCTAGTCCCATCCCATATAAGGATGCAACTCCAAGGCCCAAATCTCAACCTCTCCCTCTTTCCTTCTTTAACTTTAGTTATTTATTTCAATTATACCCAACTACGCGATACGGAACTACGTAAGCTGGTGCATCGTAACAATTTTCAAAGCGACCGCTAATGCCAAGAAAAGAAGGATTATAAATAGTATATCAGATATTTCTTTTTGTCTTTTATCTTTTTCTTTTATTTTCTTTCTTTCTTTCTTTTATTTATATCCACCTCCTTTCCTTTCCTCTACCCCCTATATTACGCCTCTGAATTGTAAGTCGCGTATAAGACTAAAACCGATAGAAAATACCAACGCCGTATTATTCTACTACCTACGGGTAAATAGGTACGATCCGAACCGCGGCGGGCAAATAAATATAGTACTATACGTATATAGGGTTTCCCCTTCTAACTTTTTACCTTTTTTCTTTTCTTTTCTTCTACTCTTCTTATTACGCCTCTAAACCGTAAGTCGCGTATAAATCCCAAACCGAATACTAACGCTATATTACTCACTACCTACGGGCAAATAGGTAATCCGAGCTGAGGCGGGCAGATTAGCGCTATATTATACGTATATAGGGCAAAAAGAAAAAAAGAAAAAAGGTAGAAGCCGGAAAAAGTCAGGACTTTTGCCTTTTATCTTTCCCGAATTCCTAATATCTTTCCCGAATTCCCAATATTTTTCCCGAATTCCCGTTTTCTTTCTTAAGTTCATTTTCTTTTTTCTCAAATTCATTTTCTTTTTTCTCAAATTCCTTTTTTCATTTTCCTAACACCCTTTTACACAAATAAAATTACAGCATACCACCTAAGGGTAACGGTCGAATTCAACGAGACGGCTTACAACAACGAAAAGTTAATAGTTAAATAGATTCATGAAGAATTGAGTAAAGAGGTAGGCACTAATAACGATAAGGCCCTCTTAATCCTCGATACCGCTAGCTTTCATAAAACTAAGAATATATTTAATACCTTCGATAAATACAGTATTAACCGAACGTTAATCCCTAATAGCCTTACCCCGCTATTGCAACCCCTCGATACCTATATTAACAGATCCCTCAAGGCTCATATATTCACTGAATATCCATTATATATCGAAAAATAGGAAACTATTGACGGCGAATTTGATAAGTAGACCCCTTCCAAGAAAAGGATTATACTTATACACCTTATTATACGAACCATTAATCGCCTCGACAAGGAAAATCCAAGCTTAGTAGCTAAATCTTTCGTCGACTACGGTATTACTATTCATCCAAATAGTTCAAAAAATTGGAAAATTAGGATAAAAGGCATCAACTAGAAGGAAATTGACTTTTCAGGGTTCCAACAAGCCGATAACGCCGAGGTTATCAACAACTATCTCGAACCGGAAGCGGAAGCTACCCTCAACGAACTAGCCATAAATTACAGTATTTATAACATAGCCTAACTAAAGGCCTTCTACAGACAACGATAGATCTTTAACTTCAATAAACTTAAACGGCTTAAATTTATCGCCAGACTTATAGAAACAAACGAGGAGGCTCTTATCACAGCGGAAGCAGGGGTGGACAATATGGAAATAATTAAGGAGGAGGGTACTGAAACGGCGCCGATTCCAGTCGATTAACATCATTACCAGTATTAATCCTCGTCTTCATTTTTAATAATAATCAACTCCTCTACCCATACAAATGCCTTGCCTTCTTACCACTCTCTCTCAACACCCTACTTATCACTTCACCAGCGCCTCCCTCGTTCTTTTATAAAGCACCTCACCAAATAATTCTCGTTCAATACATACTCTTCAACAAACCACCTCCATCGCTCTCGAACCCAGCCAAAGTAACAGCCACCGCTTTTAAGGAATAAACCAATAACGTATATAAATCTAGGGGAGGAAGGTTGGTAGTAAATAATGTTGTACTCGTCATTAATAGTAAAAACTTTGGAATCCTCAAAGTCTTTTATCACGTCTATAAAAGGAAATCAAATCCAATTAGCAATGCAGATTGTATGGCCATTTACGTACAAACGACATCGATAGTCCCAAGGTCAATACGAGGCATGGTTTTATGTGGAGGAGTTGAAGATATCGTCGTTTTTATAGCTAGTATTGTTAGTTGATATGTAAAAAGGATAAAAACGACGAAATCAACAGGAATCAAGAGGTTGGCGGTCACCAGAACCCCCTCTTTTGCCAAGACTGGGCACCCCTGAAATGGCCACGTTCACATACCCACTTTGAGCGCCCAGAGGTTACAGCGGGCTTGCAGATGGCTTGCAGCTGGGCGCCAGCTTTACTATAAGAAGGCTAGTGTTGGCTGTTAGCTCAGCGAGCATATCTGCTATGGATGAGTAGATGCGGTATTTAGCTCCCGAATCCCGGAGGATATATCGAGTCAAAGGAGTCAAGCAATAGGACTCGGCGATGTGATTGGTTCAAAGGGAGTAAGTGAGAAAAGATTCAGGGACCAGACAGGTTATTTGTCTGGAGATATTAAAGCGGGATGTGGAATTATGAGGTGTAGGGTGGAATAGATTAGGATGTTAAGGAAGTAAAAGCCCAGGGCAAGAATCAGATATCGAAGTCGAGATTGTGGATTTATAAAAAGGCAAGACCGCTACGGTACTTCTCGAGGCAGCCAAAAGTGGTTTGATAACGAAGTGGAAGCTGCCGTCGTGGCCTTTCCGTCAGTGCGCTGCGTGGTTCGGTTCCAGCTGGAGATTGACGTTGCGTGACGCGATTCGGGGATAGTGCTGGCACAGGCCCGTCACCGACAGGAATATGGCCGTCGACAGCGCGGTTCCAAGGCCAGTTGTTGCCGTAAGCTCTCTTCTAGAAACTGCGATTGTCGGCCGCCCCTTTCTACGAGGTGCTATGGAGGTCACCCTTGGCCAATCACGTCGCACCACCAGCCACAAATCGCCGCGTTAGGATGGAAACCTTGTGGCTGGTGCTGAATAATTGGCGTTTTCGGAGCCCTCGGCAAGCGGTCCAACGCGGTTACACGGGACGGCAAGGGGTCGTCGCAGGGAATCATCCAAACTCATCAAGCCGCACCTGCAAGTCACCGGACGTGTTTCGTCATAGCACTGGCTTTCAGGGCTCATATTGGTGGGTGTTGGCGTTGGTCCCTTGATTGATGTTGTCATCAAAACATTTCTTTGACAGCAAACATCACGAGGTGCGACCAAAAGAAAGAGATTCGGCCAATGGAAGTGAAGTGGTTGTGCATGGAAGGCGCGTAAAAGAGCTACGCGCGTGTCTACACTTAAACCTTTTACTTGATCCAATTTAGCATCAAAGTCCGGTATAGTGTAACGGTCAACATATCGCGTTTTCACCGCGAAGCTCGGGGTTCGATTCCCCGTACCGGAGTTTCTTTTTTTCTATTTTTTCTCATGTACTTTTTCCTCTTCCAAGTCTGGTTTGATTCAACCATTCGCTTCTTATTTTGCAGAGTTGGCTCGTGAAATAATCGAGATCCGAGATCAGGATGATACCCTCACAGTTGCTGGCGACGTATCGAGATCAATGCGCAGGACATCAGCGAGTGATGCGGGCGGCTTCTCACATTGCGCTTTGCCCAACCGAGACGCATTTCAAGTTACATTTCCGCTCCTGCTGCACCTCAGCTGCGCCTTCATTCAGCTGCTTAACACCGATAAACTGCACTTGGTGCAACCCAACTGCCTAGAGGCAGCCAGCGTTGCACCTCATAACTGAAGGGTATTGTTGTTTCTGGCCGCGGCGAGCGTCCTCGACTCTTCTACTCTTCCATCCTAGAATAGAGATCATGACGCTAACTCGAGGGGCATTCTGGTGATGCCTGTTTTTTCACAACAACGGCGATAGTCCTTGCCCGTCGAGGTCGCTAATCAAAATACCTTGCGTTCGTTTTGCTAATTTTGTCCATCTTGGCTGTTTCAAAATGGCATCCTACCATTACCGCCCACTCGAAAGCGAAAACCACATCCGAATTCTCTACCTCGACCCGATACTTACTGGCAACCAACAACTTTCGGGATCGCTTGTTCATGCCGATCTGCAAGATGAGCCGGTTTACGACGCACTGTCCTATTATTGGGGACCTTCCGACTTCTGCCGCGAAATACTCATCGACGGCTGCAAGCTGGCCATAACTGCCAATCTGGAATTGGCGCTGAAGAGTGTGCGACGACGAGTGGCATATTATTCGCAGGGTACACCCAGCCCGATTCCAATTTGGGCGGACGGTGTCTGCATCAAACAACAAGATGACGATGAAGGCGAGCGCAATCATCAGGTGCGACTCATGTCGCAAATTTACAGCAACTGCCGGACAGGTCTGGTATACCTGGGAGAGGAGGCGGATGGTAGCTGGAATATACGACGGATTCAGTACGCTGTCAACGCGTACTACCGCCGGTACGAGAGGCAGTTCAAATTACAAGACTGGACCCAGTCGTTCGCCGGCTTCAAGGAGGAAAGTCTCACCAATGACGAATTGGATGGGTGGCGTCGTCTCGGGGCGTTACTATGTCGCCCATGGTTTCGGCGGATATGGGTGGTCCAGGAGTTCGCATTGCCTCAACAAATTCGTATGATATGCGGAAACTGGGAAATCGCCGGCACTGTAATCCCGAACATAGCATTGATGTCCCCGGCCTGGGAACAGTCACCCACCGTCATGCGAGCGCTACACAGCGCCACAGGAGGACAGAGGGTGCAATCTGCAAACCACCGGCTCCTTTTCGAAGCAAGACTGAGCCTCGGACGTAGTGTTGAGCCCATGTTTGGGGACAAATCAGAAGAGAACCTGCCACTTCTCACGCTACTTTTCGGAACTCGAAGATGTAAAGCAAGTGACCCTCGGGATCGCTTTTTTGCTTTGCTCAGTCTGGCCAGCGATATCAAAGACAGCAAGCTTGCTGCTGATTACTCAAAGACCTTCGAAGAAGTTGAGATGGATTTTGCGCGACACCTCGTGAATGATGGTTATGGGTTGTCTTTGCTTAACTTTGCTGGACTTGCACCTAAAAGGCCGTCAGGATATCCCACCTGGCTACCAGACTGGACTGGGAGGTTTTCGAAAACGCCCCATTTAATATGGGAACAACGCCTTGACAAACAACCGGCAAAAGTTCATCTTGCCCTGGATGGGCAGTCACTCCTTGTCGAAGGCTACTGTGTCGGAACCGTCAAAACTATGAGTAGTCCCGCGCCGAAGGATGTCACCCGACTCACGAACTGGATTGGAGAAGTTGGCACGATGGTAGCCAAGAGCCGGTTATACCCTTGTGGTATTAAGACAGAGGAAGCTACATGGCGGACGCTTGCTGCTGACAAGTCGGCCTTTGGAGCGAGGCCGGCGCCTGAAGAGTATAAGCTTACTTATCGGAGGTGTCGTCGGCTCGCTTTAGCGAACTCTGACCTCTCTAACCATGCCGACGAGGGAATTCGGAACGTTGATGATCAGTTTTTCCACGTCGTGACCGGCGACAAGAGGGTCCGAAAAAGGTTTTGTATTACGACTGATGGCATGTTCGGGCTGGTTCCCGGTAATGCTGAAGTTGGAGATCTTATCGTGGTGATAAGAGGTGATGCGCGTCTGGCTAAAGGGATGTATGCCATCAGGAAGAATGTTGATGGAGAGGCTGGAGCTCCAAGCTATACGTGGCTGGGGCATGCGTATGTCCACGACATCTGGAAGGTGAAGCAATACGAAGAGTTTGAGGACTGGGAAGTCTTTCAGGTCAAGTAACCATTGGATGTACGCTTCGTGGTCATTGAAGTGATTGAGAGGACGGTGGATATCCAGGTAAAACTGCTATTTTTGTTTAGGTTAGTCTCGTGGTAGAAGAGCCACCAGCATATTTTCCAATTCAGACCATCACCCATTCCTTCTCCATACCTTCCTCGTCTCAGAAAGAAGGATACTCCTCGCCCTGATCCCACTACATCAACAAAGCAACAATGTCAGCACGTCACGTCAAACATTACAACACCGGAAACAACTGAACTCACATGCTCAACAATACACCCTCCCTCCATACGATACCGATCAACAATCTCGCCAAAGTAATCGGTCCGATAGTTCAACCACCCATACTCGCCCTTGAACGTCCTTCTCAACGGGGTAATCTGCACGGAGCCCCAGTAGGGACCAAGAGCGTCGAGAGCAGCGTTGGGGCCGTTGGCACTGGCGAAGGGGTTGTGGTTCTTTTTCGTCCCCCCAAGCAACATCGTCAGCACACGGTTCGCAAGATAAAATGGCATAAGTGAAGAAGGGAGAAGGAAGGGAAGGCGTACAATGTATGTCGCGTCAATGTACTCAAACGCTTCAGTCAGATTTTTGGTCTCGAGGAAGGCGTGGGCGAACTTCTCGAAGCGTTCGGCTGACTCTTGTTCGGTGGGAGGAGGGTTGAGTTGGGGCTGGCAGGGTGCTGGGGTTACGACTGCTCTTGCTTCGAGGGCTCTGCTTGGGATCAGTGCATTGCCGGAAGAGGCAGTAGGAGCAGCGAGGACACCGAGGGGCGCAAGGAGGAGAAACGAGAGAGAGGTGATGCCACGCATTTTTGCTGCCAACTGTCTCTGAGCCTCTCAATGTGTCGAAGTCAGGAGAAGAAAGTGAGGCTCAACTTGACGATATTTGACACCATCTTATAGATCACTCGATGCGATCTAAATCCGGGAATGGCCTCAGTTGATCTCGGTCACCTCTACCCCTTTTTTTTCTACCCAACCCACGGACGCCATAGTCAGTGGTGATATACCTAGCATGGCCTGGGACGAATCATGTTGGAGAGGGAAAATAGCCGACGGGCGGGACGAGTCTTTTGATGGAAACATGGCGTCTCGTTTACGATGTTTTGAGGGAACGTTGTGTTACTGTGATGAAACCACAACAACGGTCGGCTAATCTGGCGAGAATCTGGGGGTGGCGTTGACCCCGTTCGCGTTGGACATGATGGAGGACTTGGATCCCGTTTGGAAGCATTCATGCATAACTGTAGGATCAATGGCTTCCGCAACCAAAACGAACTCCGATCACTGGAAATGATCTTTCACTCTTCACATGTCTGAACTTTGAACACACTCCCTAGCTAGGCCCTCTCGACTTGATTAACACTCCCAGTTTAACACGCAAAAGATTGGACATAGGTATGGTTGTTTGCCTTGAGGTGAGACTACATGCAAGGAAAACTGATTAGTTACTCAATTAGGGAATATTCACTCTCCAGACTTGATCAGTGTAAATCACAAGGCCTCTGCCTCAGAAGTTGAACCGCCGGTCTCGGCAGTGGTGATGATGCCATATGTAGTAACCGTAGTCGGACAAGAGGTTGTGAGCTGAAGGGATCACCACTGAGCCTTAACGTGCGCCCGCTGGGAGGTTTCGGTTGGTGCCGTTTCTAGATGGGATGGGTGAGACAAGAACATCCGGTTATCTCTTTGGTCTTGGTGTCTTGGTGGTGTCCAAGGTGTCCAAGGCGTCCTCATGATTTGGTGGTGTCATGGAGATGAGCTAATACAGGAAGGTTTGGGGGATGACCCGAACCCTGGAAGTTCCTGTGCCCTCTCGCATGGTGGGGTAGCCCTCCCTCTAGCCTACAAAATACTAACGCACAGTAGCGCGGGATGGATTGGCGAAGATTGGGGGCGTCGAGGGTGGTGAGGGGGCACAAAGCAGCCGCTGTCTGCATTGGTTGGATTTTGGCCGGACGCTGACTGCATTTTCTCATGCAATTCGCAAGATGCTTAGGTGGTACCGGTGCAGGAAGGTGCAGGATTGTGTCGGGTGTATCGGTACGCACAGGATACGGTACCACCCTCCTGCCATCCTGCCATCCTGCCGTTCACTGTTCCCCTCAATCTGGCATATTCCCCGAGTCCAGAATCTGGCACGGGATATGTAAATCCATCACCCGCCTTCTTCAGGGTCAACAGCAGGACCGAATCTGTCTGATGACAGGTTTGATAGGCATGTTTTGATACACAGCAGATACCCGTCTGGAAACAACGGCCAAAAAGATTCAGGTTTCCGCTTGCATGGAACCCGACACTGAGGAAAAGAGCGCGGCTACAGCGACCAGGGGCCCATTACTAACACGACCACTAACGGGGCCGCTAACGGGGGTCGCAGCTGGGTACGTACCCCCTAGTCCCCTCCTAGTCCCACCAAAAGAAGGAAAGCGGCACAGCCAAGACTCCGACCACACGCCGTCGACAGATATCCAAATTTATCACTTATCTTTCCATTTCGCTAACTCTGCCTCTTCCTCCAGAACCTAAAACATCTCCCATCTTCGCGCGTCCTGACATCAATCTACCGTCTTCGCGAATCTTGCAAACATTTTCCCCTTTCTTCTTCGCCGTGACAAGGTCCTGGCAGATAAAAGGAGGCCCACCATTCCCGTCCCGTCGCATTCCCACCTTATATCTCCCGTCTACGAGTCCATCGACCTTCGAGACCCCGATACCCCTCGTTTTCCTCGACTACCTTGCTTGCCTATCGTTGCGACTACCTGATCGACTTATCGATAACAACTGTACCACCCGTCGTACCACCCGCGCCCAGCACGACAGACCGAACGTCAACCTCCAGTCGTGTGTGACTGAACCTGTACAACTTACCGCGCTTACCCCGAGACTTGCGAACGTGCGCTCTACATCAGAATCGATTCATACTCGCGGGGTGCCCCTCACCTGCTACCTTAGCTCCCCCTGGTCGCGCCCAACATACCAATATCCTCGACCTTGCTTTAGCACTGCTTCTACGAACAGTTTCCTCGAAAACATCCCACATCAACGACAAGGTCAATCACACCACGATGGCCTCCGTTTCCACCACGGGGCCGAATGCCCAGACAAATGCGATTCATAATGACCTGGGAAGGGAAGATCAGACACTGCTCCTGTTTGCCCACCTGATGGAGGGCGGCAAGGAAGACGAGGAGACGGTCGAAAGTTTGGGCAAGCTGACCAAGCTGCTCAACGACGATGTCGAGGCCACCAAGAAGGGAGAGAAATCCATTACCACCGTCATAGATAGCGACTGCGTCGATACCATATTGTGTTATCTGGATATGAGACAGTCCGATATTGTTCGCGGTCATGCTGCTCTCTGCACCTCTGCTTACCTCAAGGCCGCCGGCGAGGACGGCAGCAAGAAGCTCTCCGCCTTCTTCCTCGACCGGATCCAACGAGGCACCTACGACGACTATATTGTGGCGTTTTGCGTGGCAGCTACCATCTTCCCCATCGTCCCCGATCTCACGTCCGAGCTTTTCCTCAGCGAAGGTTTCCTCCCCAGTCTAGGCTCGCTTATGAGGCGCAAGTGGAAGAGCCGCAAGGTCGAGACAGCCTGCCTCGAAATGCTCAACGCTGCTTGCATGCACTCTCACTGCCGTGAAGCTGTCCAGAAGTACTGCATCGAATGGCTAGAGGAGATTGTGGACCAGGATACCGAGCAGGTTATCGAGTCCATGTACACCACCGATCCCGACATCGCCGTCGAGGAGGGTTCCGTTTCCATGAGGAGGCACTCGATCCATGTCCAGAACCTGGCCGCCGTGGTCTTGACCAAGCTCAGGGTGAGCCTCCAACTGCCTCCTTCACCCACCTCCGAGGTTGGCGCTCCCTCTCTCTGATGTCCCTGCGGCTGACATCAGCTTAAGGCAGTTCAACCCGACCAGGCACCTCCAAACTTGTCCGACCCATCCCAGCCTCGGATACAGCCGGCGACAACCAGCGTAGAAGATCTCTCCAAAAAGTTTACTCAGATGCTCATCAAGGACCCCGAACATTCCAGCCAAGCCTCGGTCGAAGGACTCGCCTATGCATCGATCCGCTCCAAGGTTAAGGAGGAACTGGCCGGTGATCCCGAATTTCTCAAATCACTTGTAAAAACTCTCGAGTCGGCGCCGCCCAGGTCCCCTCTCATGTACGGCGCTCTCAGCATTTTTGTTAACCTTACACAATACCGTCCAGCCCTTACAGAAGAACAAAAGCGCATAAGTCAACTCAAGGCCTATGCGGATGCAGCAGGCAAGCTTCAACCCGACCCCCTGAACGACAACGAACATGTCAGCGCACGCTGTAAACGTGTCTTCGAAGCCGGCGTCACCCCCGTTCTCGTGACGATCAGCAAAACCAGCTCCGTAGCCTCCCTCACCCTCATCATCTCGATTCTCAACTCGCTCTCCATGACACCCTCTATGCGGGGACCGCTTGCTCAACAAGGCGCCGTCCGTCTGCTGATCGGTGTCTGGACCAACCTGCCCGAAGGCGACCCGAAGAACATGACAGTTAGACGAACCGCCGCCCAGGCCCTCGCCCGTATCCTTATCTCCACCAACCCCATGCTCGTTTTCGGCGGCTCCCGTGCCACCCCCATAAGCACCGCCATCCGACCTCTCGTCCACATACTCCTCCCCGACCAAACCGCCGAGACCCGCGATCTCCTCCCGACGTTCGAGTCCCTCATGGCGCTCACCAACCTCGCTGCCGTTGACGACGACACCCGCCGCACCATTGTTCGCGTAGCCTGGAAGGACATTGAGGAGCTTCTCCTGTACAACAACCCTCGCATCACCACTGCAGCCGTCGAGCTCGTTTGCAACATCGTCCAGTCCCCCGAAGAAGCCGAGGCGCTCTTTGCCGATACCAGCAAACCGCAGGCGCAGACCAGGCTGAAAATCCTTGTAGCTCTAGCGGACGCCGAAGACGCCGCTACGCGCAGTGCTGCCGGTGGTGCCTTGGCTGCCTTGACAGGGTATGAGAGCGTGGTGAAGGCTATTGCGGAGCGCGAGCGCGGACCGGAGATCATTCTTGGGCTGTGCGAGGACGATAGCGAGGATCTGAGGCACCGCGGCGTGTTTGTTTTGTTGAATATGGTGGCCTGTGAGGGCCAGACGGGCAAGCTGGCCAGAGAGAAGTTCATGAGCAAGGGGGCGGTGGAGATTATGAGGGAGGTGGTCACCAGGTCGAAGAGGAGAGAGATTGTGGAGCTGGCTGTGCAGTGTCTGAAGTTGTTGCTGGGGAAGGAGTGATTTTCTTTCATCGAAGCAAAGAAGGCGAGGTTGGGGAGGTACATGATTTGTTTTTCTTTATTTCTACTGTTTGAGTTTGTTGTACAAAAACAGTGGTACGGTTCACTACGGGATTGGGGGCATGGCGGACAAGGGGGGACAGGCAATAGGCATCGTCAACATTGTTAACATTGTTAACATCTCGTTCATCACATTTGGAGTTGGAGTTTCATTTTAAGGTTGGGAAAGCAGACAATAAGAGAGACGTGCAGTGAGAAGATCATCAGATTGGAGAGTAGCAGAAGAGGCAACTACTGTTGTTATTAGCTGCTTACCTATGTACCTAACATGGATATCATGATCACATTGCACTTGAATACGTCGCGGTTTTGCATTTCTATGTACTATGTCTACTATGAAGCTGTCTTGCCATTGGGTTGCTCGTCGTTTCGCCGGCCTTGTTTATTCTCGCTCCAATGGCAGTTGAGTACGATGGGGTTTGGAAGATGTTGATATCCTTGTGAAGATCTTTAGTGAAAAGAAAGGAAGGAGAAGGGAGAAAAATGAGGGGATGGGGGAGAAAGTTAAAAAAGGAGGAAAAAGAAAGAACATACAACACCAGGGATTCGCTGGTCGTCACCGACCCAACTACTAGTCTGGCCCTCACTGGCTTATCTATGGGAGAGCGGACGGGATCCCGAGTTTTCCAGTGGGTATGGTCGTATGTGCTTTTCTGTTCTTAGTCTGTGTCTTATAAAGCCATCTTGCTGCTTTCCATTATGTTACGAACATTGTCTGATGATGTCCTGCAGGGCATCGCCACCGGTGATTATCGTTGTTGTTCTTGCTCTATCCGTCGCGTGTAGTCTTTCCGCACGCTTCATACTTACCTACGCTGCCCCCTCTGCGCCCAGTCACTCCTCTGCGGCCCCTGCCGCCTCCTCCTGCATCTCGCCCGCCTCCTCATCTACCAGTGTCGGAACCGACGGGCGCATGGTCTCCTGCACCTACCTGCAACCCCGTGATACAGGCAAGAAACCCTCGAAAAAGGCCAGTATGCAGAAAGCGACCCCCGTTGCAGAAAAGAGGCCATTGCTACTCCAAGAAGGAAGTCTTCAACTGCATGGAAGGAGATACATTGCCAGGCACAGCTCGGATGGCTGATTGAGAGCTGGGAGGGGCCCGAAGGACAGGTATATAATCTGGCCCTCCCCCGCCCTTTAGCTGGTTTCTTTTTTCTCCTCTCCAGAATCAAGCACTTATCCAGCTCTTTGGAATCCTTCAACCTTTTCACTTACAACATGTTCGTCGTTTCTCAAGTTCTCTCGTTTCTCGAGTCCGAGTCCTTGGCTGAGTCCCCAACCCCGAGGCCAAGCGCGAGTTCAAATCCAAGCCCAAGGCCGAGTCCCACACCGAGATTGAACCCTTCCGGTTCCCCAAGCCATCCATCATCAAAAGTACCGAAACGTAAGTCTTTTTTGGTCACTGTGTCTCGAGTGTTCTACCCAGAGAACTAACTCATCTCTATAGTGTGTCATGCTGCAGTACGAAACACCCGCATTTCTCTTCGATTATGGGTGGATCAAAGCCCAACGGAGCTCAACAATGGACGGTGACAAACTCATCTTCACCTCGTTTGTCGATGGATCTTGCGCGCACATCCACTCTCGATCCCAACCAACCGGATACATGGCTTCGGGGGTCTAGAAACCTCGAGCTGTCCGCCCAGGATTGGCTTCCTCCACCACTGCCCCCCTTGGACTTTGAAGAGCATGATCCTGAGGCCTTTGACGAAACTGAAGAAGATGTTGCCGCTACGGCAATGGAAATTGCAATAGACGAACACTTGACTTTTACACCACAGACCGCATACGAGCCCTCTATCAAGAGACAAGAGCACCGAAACGCCCGACACCAAGGCCATATTTATTCTCGTGCGGTTTTCGTATATCGCTTGAAATAACTCATCTTACTCAACCCAACTCGACTCGACTCCACTCAAATCAACTCAATTCGAGGGTTCCGAGTTGAGTTTGTCGAGTTTCGAGTATATAACCGGTCGTATGAGGCCCTTTATAAGAAAATCGTACTAGAACAAACGCAGTCCACGGCTTCCGAATCAGATGGTGCGCGCCCTAAGTTACCGCGCACTTCGCCTCTTCTTAAAGACAGCACCTTTACCAAGCCTGATAACATCTAGTTTAATCTACAATGTCTTTTTAGTTTCTGCGAGCTTCCTTTTAACAACCCCAAAGGGAGTCTGACTATACGAGAGTATCGGCCAATTGCACAGACAGGAGGCAGAGATGTAGAGACAGAAGGCAGAGATGTAGAGACAGAAGGCAGAGAGTCAAAGACAACTGAGGGCCCGCTTCGCTCTTACAACCAACTTTTGGAACATCGCACTTCAGCTTTGCAACTTTCGAATGAAATCAATTTGCTTGTCGCGCTTGCGCTTTTTTGATACAAACACTTCTGAAAACCACAATCACACCTTCTTCTCACAAAATCAAACCTGTGCACTTTCACCAACTCCTTGCTTCTCGCACTCTTGCAACACATCGACGAGGGCAACTGCCACTATTGCTCCTGCTTTAGCTCCTGCTCTGACACGTCACATACCGTTCTGTCTCGTCCTTCATCCACTACTGAGACCGATCGCTCATCCCATGAGGTCGACTCTCAGGGTTGCTCCTACTGTTGAACCTACTTGTAATGATTCGCGCGTTTTCGATGCCATGTCTAGCCCCTGCTTCGACACGGCGTCTGCTTCTGCTTTTGATGAACGCGATGACTCGGTTGCTTTCAATTCCCAGATCTATACGATTTACCTCTACGATGCTGTGGCGGATCTCGCCGCCGAACTACAACTCCGTCGGTAGAGATACTACTATCTTCACTAACTGCCCCCTTATCTCCACCCCAATCCCCTTTCGCCCCGGCTTCGATGCCATCCTCCGGTGTCGATTATCGCGCTTACAATCTTGGCGCTTTTTTCCACCTTGTCTCGCCAAGTCCAGGTACCTCAGTTCCAGTCGAACCGCAAGTATCTCGAGCAATATCAACGCTTCGTTGGTGAAAGGGGTTAGCGGCTTGGATAATTTGGGCATGACGGGGCAAGGCAGCACAGGCCTGGGGTATACGGGGGACTACCCGACAGCCGCACAAGTCCATAGGTAGCGAAGGCCTCGAAGCTTTGGTTCAAAAGGAGGCACAACCGTTAATACGACCGATCATCGCCCATATCCAGCAGAAGAAGTTCAGCATTGAGGAAGCAGCTTCCGCCCGTATGTATTCATGGGTATGTTGGTGATGGAGACCTACAACATTGTGGACAGCGTAACGAGAAGCTGCGTTATTGTAGTACACTTGTGCATTTGTACCACAACCAGTACGAGAACTGGCTTGGTTCAGAAGCCTAGAAGAATTTTGAACTCGGAAACTGAGGAGTGGCTACCTCCCCATAACCTTCTCGGGGATCGTGGCTTGGAGGAGTTCCCGGATAGGGAAGAAGGTGTGATCGCCCTGGCAAAACAAATTGCCGCTGACTCACGTATTTCCGAGCAACTTACTTTCGGACCCGTGAAGGCGGAGTCGGTGTTCATACACGGGACTCTAGACGCATTTGACATGCTCTGCGAAGATTGATGCAAAGCAACAGCAACATGCGGTGCATGACGGTGATGAAGATCTCATGCTTCCGAGGGGATCAAGAGAGACGAAAATGAGGAGAGGCAGCGGGCGGCAGCAGGGAGTGGAAGGAAGGACGGGGACGTGAGTGGGGTTGGCATGTACTACTCTCAGCTTTTGTTGGGCCAAGTCAGGTTTCGGGAAGGCGCAAAACGAGATGGGGATACTGAAAAGAAAAGGGGAGGAAGGAAGACACTGCATGATCTAGTTGACGATTCGGTTTTGCATTGGAAGGCTACTTTTGAGAACAGAAATTGGAAATTGAATTATTTTGAAAGCAAAAAGATTACCTTTTGCTGCAGAATCCTGGCTGAAGATCGTATAAGTCATCATTAACTGATGCAGTGACACCACCAAGTTGTCGCTCCAGGCTTGTTTGGACAACCTCACTCGCTGCTGCTCCAAAGCGGCTAACTGAGGTTAACAATCTCTCACCCGATACTTGTAGGTTGTTCTGGTGGAAGCGGCTCACATTAATCTAGATAATGCAGGTAATCTCAGGGCACCTATTACCTCATGGTAGGCAAAAGTGTATGTCAGTTAAAGCCGGTTGCCAGACTTCTCCCATCCTTCTCCATCTTCCACCTTCAGTTCGAACTCCCATTCCTTCCGTTGGAGTAGTTTCACACATTCTCTTGAAAAGAGATATCATCATCTCGGTCTAGATGGTCGGCGTCATTCCCGCATCTCCCACTGCCATTGCCCTCTCCTCCCATACATCGGATGACATAAACCCTCGCCCGTCTGGGCCGGATCTGGCCCAGGCAGCTGCACCTGCACCTCGCAGCTGGGGCGTTGTGCGTTCGTTCCACAAGCTTACCTGGGCGACTGAGCTTTTTGCTTTTTTTATTCAATTGGGAGATTGCTGATATTGTTGGATATGAGGAGTTTGGATTTTTTCTTTTGGGTTTTTGGTCTTCAAATGTTGGTTTGTTTTGTGCGAGGTGTGGTGTGAAGTGGAAGGTGCCCCCGTCCCGAACGTGCATCGTCGCCAGGTACTAACACTCGCCGGACACTTGCCGGACACTTGCCGGATACTTACTAGACACTTACCGAATACTTACCGGACATTTTCCGGATATTTACCAAATACTTGCCAAATACTTTCCGGACACTTACCAGATACTTGCCCGACATTTACCGGACACTTACTAAATATTTACCGGATATTTACTGGATATTCACCGGATACTTACCGAACACTTGCCAGACACTTGCCGGACACTCATCAGAACAACGAACTTTAATCCTCACAAATCGCATGATTTTTCCTTAATCCAATCTTTATTAGCTAGAGAACTGATAATCACGACAATCTTTATTTTAAAACACAAACAACCCCTTCCCGTTCTCATACGTTAGCCAGGGAGGTGGACTAGATGTCGCGCCGCCCATCGTCCACTCCCGGCCTAAACTTGATTAACCCTTCTTAGATCAGAAAGTAGCCATTCCGCAAGAATCATAATCCGTCGCAGGATCATACGCGTCCTTCTTTACCATATTCAACACCTGTCTCAACTTCTTGAACACCTCACCGGCGCGCGACGACAGCCTGACCAGCTCCTCCACCCTCTGCACCCAATCCGAGCCGCCCATCGAGTCCTCACACACCATCATCATCTTGATGTTGTGTCTCTTGTGGTCAAACTTGTCCTTGATCAGCGACAACATCTTGCCATCTAGTCCCAGCCTGCCCCGACCGCTAGAAAACTCTGCCGGGATAATGTGACCGGACTCGCTTGAAAATATCAACAGGCGACGCAGAATTCTTTGCATGGCTCTGGCTGCGCGGCCTTTGGACTCCACCTGCGAGTTGAGGTCGATTACATCGAGGATGAGATCGAAGATTTGGTCAACTCTGGTGTAGAGTTGTCTCATCCGGGTTCTTGATTCGGAAGGGTCCAGGCCCGGCGGGATGGAAGAAAGAAGAATCTCGACTTCTTCGATGTAAGAATCAAAGTTGTCGCTGATTCTAATGTTGAGTTCCTGCCGGGCTTTAGCTAGGTCGAAGGTGCGTTTAGCTAGGTCGTATTTGCCTTGGAGAAAGTAGCCGATGGTGTCCGGATCACGGGCGGCGGCGAAAGCGAGGAGATCGTCTCGGTCGCTGGTGGAGATCAGAGGTTCATTGGTTAGCCGGTTGCGCTTGGCGAGAAGTGAGAGATAGTGGTCTTTGGAGGTTGATGGCGATTTTTGGTTAGTGGATGGGGAAGGGGAAGAATCTTCTTCAAGGTCGCTATCGGTGCGTGCTCGTTTCTTGGGGGGATAACGACGGTGGGAGGCAGAGGCGCTATTATCGGCCATTGTTTTCATTGTTGAACGAAATGGTTGGTGTCGCTTTTGAGCTGAATTGGTCGAACGATGCGAGGGGAATGGGAGTTCGAATAGAAGGTGGAAGATGAAAGAGGATGGAGCAAGTCTGGCATCATGGTGTCTTTTTATGCCTGGAAACTATTAGCAAACCCTCCATGTCATGATTAGATCACAATCACGGCATCATCACGCATGGAGCAGGTAGTTGACATGGAAGTGTTCGACGAGAGCTGAAGTGATCCCCCTCCCCCCCTTGCAACCAAAACAGGAATACACGCCGCCAAGTGAGCATGGACCACATCGCCCTTTCTGACATCTTCTGCATCGAGTCACCTCATTTTTCGCCATGGTTCCTGTATTTCGACGGCACCCTTTGTATACAGCACGAAGGCGTTTGTCGACCTGAACGATGCCTCAGCAAGAGGTTTGATTATGGAAGCCCTCGTTCCAATCTACCGCAAAATCTCAGGATCCCTACTGGTCAGTCCTATTTCGCATCCTAGCCAATGCTGACTCTTGTTGTAGCAATTCGTATCTAGCAGGTAGCTAGCTCCATTTTCCTTTGTTTAGCGCGTATGTTGAGGATGCGCCTGCTACGCTCCATGTGGTGGCGGGCGCTTGCTACGATATACTTTCGTTGGAGCAGACCGCCGATTGTGTCGTCGCGGGCGGCGGCGAGAGCGAGGAGGGCGTCTCGATCGCTGATAGAGATCAGTGGCTTATCGGTTAGGTCGTGGCGCTCAGAGAGGAGAGAAAGGTAGTGGTCTTTGACGGTTGGAAGCGATTCCTCATCGGTAGATAGAGAAGGAAAAGGGGAAGAGTCTTCTTCCTCTTCGCTATCAGCTGAGCCTGACTCTTCATCTTCCTCTTCGGTGTCGCCTGATCCTACATATTTCAAGCCATCCTTCATCTGGTCGTTGTTTTTGACAAGGAGGCTCAAGGCCTCAGCAGACTTTGCGGCCGAGTTGGCGATGGCCTCTAAAGCCTCGACTTTACGAATGCTGTACTCCTTCTCCTCGGCGGTCTCGGTGTTCGGTCCACTGCGGGGGAGGGTGGTGAACAGCAATTGGCCCGCAGAGGATGAGCCAGGGGTGGCGGAAAGAGGGGGTTGAGCATTGCCTTTGTTGTGGGCTCTAATCTCCCTGATGATGTTTTGAAGTTCTTCCATGAACTCCTTGGTACGGCTATCGTCCTCCTTCTCGGTACGATTCTTGTCCCACCAAGCTTTAAGCTTAGATTGGATATGCAAGGGAACCTATGCGAGTTAATAGCTAGACAGCTACGGTCCAAGTTCTTTAACTTACAGGAACGCATGTCTTCTGATGATTACTCTTTGCGCATTGCCAACACGCAACGCCAAGTCCACCTTGGTTGTAGCATTTCTGGCCGGGTGTAGTGAAAAGCTCTGGTGACGCATGGGCCGCAAGGCATATGCCTCTCGTTGCCTTGCTCGGGGCCTTTTTTCTTGGTCGGGGGAGCCTCCGGGGCGACCTCAGCGGTCTCGGTTGAATCTTCAGCTGGGGATAAATCCTCAAGGTAGCTGTCGATGCGTGCTCGTTTCCTCGGGGGATAACCGCAACGTGAGCTCGGGGCGTTGATACCGGCCATTGTGGGTGGAACCGATCTAATGAAAGTGTGCATTGAAGGTAGAAGATCAAGAAGGATGGAAGATGTCAGTCAGCTTTCTTTTTCGGCAGCTGTTTGTATCTGGGAGTTGTGGCCTAAGGCCACCTGCCATGATTAGATCTTGACAGTCACGGCGTCATCACGCATGAAGCAAGCGTTCGATGATAGCTGAAGCGACCCCCTTCCCCACCTTGCAACCAAAACAAAAACAGGAAGAAGCACCCTGATGTAGGACCTCTTGCGTCGTGCAGCAGGCACGAACGCCGCGCAGTTGTCAGTCGTCTGTATGTTCACTAGAGCTGTCCTTCTTTTAAGCATGGCCCAGCCCGACGCTCTCTCACCCGAGCAACCCATCTAGATCATCATCATCATCATCTCATCATCAACGTCGACTCCATGCATCACACCCAGTCAGATGGGCATGGACCATATCGCCCTTTCTGACTTCTCGTTATGGCGCCACCCCATCCCCTCTATGCCTCCTCTATTCCTACAGCAGCTCTTTTTCGACATTACACAGGCGCTTTTCGACCGGAAATATGCCTACCAACCCTATCAGAATGTTATGAGAAAGCATCACTTACACATAGCCCCTTTCTTCAAGGCAATGTCGTCCCAATCCTCATGCCTACAGTTTTCGACTACCTGCCCCGGTAGAAACTTACACGACGTTTGTATACATTGCCTCAGGACATCTAAAAACTGACGCACTTGCCCAGTCAGTCCAGGGGCAGTCCACTTGCTGCTCACCACCTACCCACGTCCATACCATACCGACAGTCCGACGACCCCTGACAACAAACCAGGATACCTATGTTGATAAGCATTGGCTTTGGGGGAAATAAGCACATACGACCATACCCACTGGAAAACTCGGGATCCCGTCCGCTCTCCCATAGATAAGCCAGTGAGGGCCAGATCAGTAGTTGGGTCGGTGACGACCAGCGAATCCCTGGTGTTGTATGTTTTTTTCTTCTTGGTTTTCCTCACCGGTTTTCCTTATCATCACCTTTTGTCACTGGTCTCAACACCCATACACCTGCGCCTGTGACGGGTTGAAGTT
Source organism: Neurospora sp. CHS-2018c (assembly GCA_009806235.1). Lineage (NCBI taxonomy): Eukaryota > Fungi > Ascomycota > Sordariomycetes > Sordariales > Sordariaceae > Neurospora > Neurospora sp. CHS-2018c. The sequence goes on from RAPC01000100.1 coordinate 55,820, forward strand.
GCATTACAGGTATATAAGGGCCTCTTCACGTGCCTATCATATACAGCTGACCCCCAAAGACATATATGCTTTTTGTACATCTTCCCCCTTCCCCTCTTCCTATTCAGGAAAGCACATGAACCCATCCCATCCCAGGCCAACTTCCCCCCTAAACCTCCGTACTCATCTCATCCGTCTCCGTAAAGATCTTCCAAAGCCTCTTACTAACCGCCCTCCCCACCTTCTTCTCCCCAACCTCCCCCTCCTTATTAATCACCCTCCTCACATCCTCCAACGTCCCCTGGCCCCCCTCCTCCAGCGCCTTAACCAGCCGCCCAACACTAGGATACACATTCGCGATCCCCATAGCTATGGGAGCCGTGATCCTCGCCACCTCCTGCAGCATGCGCACGTACGCTTCTTCGGGTCCAGTAGCCGTCCGCACCTGTCCGCTATCCATGCAGAACCCGGCCGATTTCATCAAGTAGTCTTCGTGGCGCCGTTTGTAGGGCGCGATGGCGACTTGTTGGGTCAAGAGTTGTAGCTGGTGGGCAGTCTCTTGGGCGCAGGTGGTTTCGTGGATTTGCATGGAGTAGAGGAGTTGGAGTTGAAGGAGGGCTTTGTCGATTTTGGATTCGTCGATGGCCATTGGGGGATCGTTTTTCTTGGTCCGGCGGGAAGAGGAGGATGCGGATGCGGATTCGTCCTCGGCTAGGCGGGAGCGGACGGCGGAGGCAAAGTCGTTGTTACGCTTGTTGCGGTTTTTGGAGAGGAGTAGTTTCAGGCCTTCGATGAGGTAGATGGTTTGGTGGCCGGGGAAATGGCGTTGCATCTTGAGTACGTGCGCTTCGAGATTGTGGCCCTCGGCGCCCATTGCGAGCTTAGCGAATTCGGCGGCGGGGAGGATGACGAGGCTGAATTTCTCGGTTTCGATGGTCTCGGGGATTGGGTCGTAGTGGTGGCGCTCCTCGTTGTAGCGGGCTTTGACTACGCGGCGCCAGCGTACGACGTTGTCGACTGGAGAGGTCCAAGTGGTGATTTCTTTGACATCGATCTTCTTCAGGAACTCCTCGGCCTTGATTCTAGCTGCTTGGCCGAGGCTAGACGGAAGATCCACGATCATCTCAGGGGTGGCGGTTTCCTTTCTGATCTTCAGCTTGTTGGCTTCTGCACGGGCGGCGGCGCGCTGCTTCTCTTCAGCCTTTTGTTGCCTCTCGCGTTCTTTTTCTTGCTTCTTCCTTTCCGCTGCTGCCTTCTTTTCGAGAGCTCTGTCTTCTCTTTCTCGGGCTCGTTCTTCGGCCGTTTTCTTTGCGCCTCCTCCTGCGGGCTTCGCCCTTGTCGATCCTGTTGTTGTGGATGCGGACTTGGTGAATGGCCGTTTCGTAGGTCCCGACAGTTCACTCGTTGTGCGGTTAGCTGGGAAGCGGAGGTCGGATATGTCTGGGAAGTCATCTTCATCGTCGGATAGGGGATCCGCGACTACGTCCTCATCCGAGTCATCGAGGGCAATAACCACTGATTGACTTCTTCCTAGTGGGCGGCGAGGACTAGGTTTCGCTGGAAGGGGGGCCGAGCTTGATATTGGATCCCATGCTGCTGCTGTAGTTGTCGCCCTCGACATTTCGCGGGGTTTCAGGTTAATCTTCGGCGGAGTGTCTGCAAATGGATCATCGTCGTCCTCCGGTGATTTCCTGTTCGCTCTTGGTGGAGTGGCTGAGGACGGGTCATCATCGTCAGAATCGTCTAGGATGGTGACTTCTGGTGTGACTTTTGCAGCAGCAGGTCCTTTCCCTTTTTGTTCTCGGGTGAGCCTTGGGGGTGGGCTCGCGAAGGGATCGTCATCGTCGTCATCGTCACGATGGGTTGGTTTTGGCGCTTTGGATATCTTTGGGCTGGAAATATGGGGAGAGCTGGAAAACTCAACATCCTCTATCACCCTACTGCTACTACTTCTTGACGGCCCCGGCCGAGCGGGGCTTTCAGTTATCGTTGGGACATGTGTCTGCGCCAACCGAGACTTCGGGCTGTTGGACTTTGAGACTGGAGGAGATAAGCGCTGTCGCTTCCTAGCTGGCTCGCTTGTTCGGTCACCTCCGGTTGTCGATCTGGTGATATTGTCAATATCGAGAAAACCGTCCGAAGAAAGCCATGATACGTCAATGTCGAGTGTCGAAGTTTCCTTCTGCGTTATACTCCGAGCAGGGCCCTTGATGGACTTCAGTTCTTGACTATCTCCCGTGAGATCAAAGGTGCCGAGCTCTGGTTCTTTTCTGGCGGGTTTTTTGGACACAGAGATTGGTGGAACATCCTCGGCTGTAAGATCAAAATTGTCGTAGTCTAGATCATCATCGGGGATGTTCTTCTGTGCGCTGGGCGGGACACGCGACGACTTGTTGATGACGGCTGATGTTGATTGAGGTTCTACCTCTGGGCTGGAGAGAAGGGAAATGACTTCCGGGGGCATGGCTCAAGGCTTCAATGGCGCGTGGAAACTCGTTGAATCCTGGTAGTCTCTCTCCATAATCTAAGTCGCCGGTGGTGACAAAGACGCGATCTGGTCGAGTTCAAAATGCGCGTCGGCCGTTTGTGTTGGGGTGGGCGGCTCTCGGCGAATTCTCCGTTTGAAGTGTCGCGGAGTGTTTGTTTGGCTTGTGTTTTTTTCGCGACTATTAGCCCCGGTGCCACAGCGCGACGGACGACGACGTTGCGACAGCGTGACGGGATGCGGTGCAGTGCGGTGACATGGTGTGACGACATGACGCGACGGGTTGGAGCACGAACTTGACGCGGGTTTCACGTGATCTGAGCTTAATTGGACCCCGCTCCCCACTTTGCCGTTCCCGTTGTTTCCATCGAATCGCTGCTCCTCGGTTTCTCCACTCCTTGCTCTGTTTGCTGTTGCCCAGTTTGTTTGCCGACCCGACCAGGCCGATCCCGTTCGCACTATCAATCGCAATGACCGACGGCCGACTGATCGACGACCTCTTGCCAAGTTGCGCCGGGCCCCGGATTCAAATGTCCATGGTCTGTGTATGAAACGCTGTCATAACCGGCCATAGTGGACCACCAAAGACGAAGCGAAGAACATGATCAATGGAATGGAAGAAGCTGAGGAAGCTCATCTCTCTTCTTCTTCTGAGACTCTCCGTGCTTTTCGCTCAAGACAGTTCTGACCGATTCGGACACACCGTATCGAAACGTGGTCAGCATCACAGTGCTGTTGGCAGCCTCCAACACTCGCCGGTTTTATGAAGGATAAAACTCTGCTCCCATCACTGTTCCTTCGCGCATACACAACGAGATTAGATGAGATGATCGTCCATCATCTTTGAATCCCTGCATCTCCAAATTCAAACAAGGTCTCGCCATTGGGAGGAGTCTGCTTGCACGTGGATGTCGTTCGGTCGTCCAACAGCAGTCTGTCTGTCTGTCTGTCTGTCTGTCTGCTCGTTATTGAACCCCATCTCACCCCCGGCAACATGCCCAAGAACCTAGGCGGCGCCGCCGTGATCTCTTCCTCTCTTCCTCTCTTCCTCATTCGTCTTCATTTGCTTCTCTTTCCCACGGCGAAGCGAAAGACGTTGAATCGAAACGGACCCGAGCTGGTTGACACTTGACAGGGGCTTTAAAATTCAACGGGGAAGCTAACGCAGGTGCACGGTCGCAGGTTCCATCCAAATGTCACCAAGGTGTCAGTGCTTCTGGAGACGAGAGAGCAAACGAATCCGGAGCATGCGCTCGTTTGGGAGATTGTTGCCGTGTAGGGCGCGGGAAGGCAAACTGGGATGGGAGATGCACGCCATGGCTGTCTCTCTGTCACTCTGTGCACTACGCGATATCGGGTAGGTATGTGTGTAAGTTCTCGAGATGGTTGAAGGCCAACATCTTTCGACGATGTCTCGACCTCTTTCTTGAAGCTCGAAATGGCCGACAATGGCAACGCAGCATCGGTAACAAGAAACATCAGGCCATCGATCTTCGCGAGGCTGTATCGGCGCCCTTGGCTACGTCTAGAAGGGGTAAGGTGTCCGGAGCCTGCCAGGCTAGTTTCTCCGAAGCCCGGCGGGACCTAGGACCTCCAACATCCTTTTCATGATTCCCGCGGTGCCGGTGGGTGGATTGCACTTTTTCCGCCCGTGATATCTGATTCCGCACAGACCGCTCATTCCGACGACGAGGGCAAGATGCAGAAAGACAATCAAGGCGCCCCATGAAACGATAGATGGCAAGCGCACCCCGCATTCTGACATCAGATCGTATCGTGGTGGTGTTGTGCACGATCGAGCTGGTGCGCGTCTTTGACTCTGTGACCTGAGCATCCAGAAAGGGAGAAGAGGGTGTTAAGGAATGGGTCTAGTCGCCGTTGACCTTGATCAAAGCGTACACCAAACAGGAAAGTGTTCGGTAGCCAGCCTCACAAGGACGGCAGAATCTTGTGCACTTTCGATTTCCCACTTGGTGAAATAATGGAATACTTGTAATCTCGAACTGCCCGGATATCTCGAATTATCTGGAGAACCCCTTCTAACGAGCACTGATGAAGCACGCCCATTTCCGAAAGGGCTGTCGGATATAGGCTGTTGATTGGGCAAAAGGGCCCGCCTTGATTCGGCGCCTTGAGGGCATGTCTTGCGAGCAGCGAATTGCATGTGTGTTCCTGAAAGCGTGCCTGTTTTCGTGCTGTGTGCCTGCAGATCCAGACAGCCAGACCCCTTGCCGTGCTTTGGGCCGTTTTTGTATGTCCGCCTCGCTCGCATCCGCTCGGTCACAGTTTCTCGAGACCCCACTGCCGCTAACGTCGGTCGGTTCATCCCATCCACTAGCCCCTTGCGCCGTGTCCTTGATAGCGCTCATGCACCCCTGAATTCACACCAAGGAAGGCTTCCAGAATGGGAGTGCGTTGGTGGATTGGGTGGTTAGGGCCAAGGAGGGAAAGACAAAGCGACGATCTCGGGGGAAGTTTGGCGATAGCGGGTGCACTTTTTGGGTTTCCCACCCCGCAAAGGCATAGAAAACCCATATCGAGCTATATTTACAGATGGACAGGTCCGTATGCCTTTAAATATCATCGATAGTGTACGCCGTACTGTCATTGTTTGTTGTTTGAAGTCGCGATTGCGTGAATTTTTGTGTGACGGGCGTTGAAGGTGGGCTTTTAGCTCCCCAAGAAAAGGGGTCCATGAGGAGGAGAGCATGGTTCATCTGATGTGATCCGCGAGGGGACCACACTGCAACATCTCTCAACAGATGCGCAGTGTTATGCAGAGCCTCGCATAACACGTTCGCTTGTGTGGTTGCTAAAGTATCTCACAACATCCCGCGCATGCCAGATACATACGTGATACGGTAGGTAGGTGCAGTGGCGTGGAGAGGGTGCTGTTGTTGGAAAGGGAAAAAGAAGCAAGCACGGGCGCCCCTTATTCATCTCGCCATCTCGTTGGCGGGTTGACGATTCTGTACCGGTGCAAACGATTGCGACGCCCATCATGTTTGTTCTTTTTTTTTTCTCCCGGCATCCCCGCCCTCTGATCCGGACCCGGTTTGCATCGACTATGATAGGAGTACAGAAAAAAAGAAGAAAAAGAAGGGCGAAAAGGGAGGTTTGCCTTTTGAGAGGCAACCGGGGAGTGCTCGTACTTCGTACCCGACCATCAGGGCAGCAAGGATGTCTTTAGGTACTTTGCCATGTTCCCCATCCCCAAACAGATGTCGGGTCCAGCTGGAGCTTCCACTTTCTGTGGTTCGGGTTTCCCTTGATTGCTTTCCTGGCAAACCGCCCAGCTGGGAACAGGAGAATTGCACCCGGTGAGTCGTCTGTCTGTTTCTCAGAGGTCACAATCAGCGAGAGATGGAAAATGATTTCTCATTCGCTCCCGATCTGGTCAAGGCAAGTAGCCAGGGCCATGTTCCCCAAAGCGTACCTGTATTAACTCAATCGGAAGGGCTTGGCCGGATCCCCAATCAGAAGCGATTCTCGTTGCTTCCTTCCTCTCCAGTGTTCAGGGGATGGCAGTGGATGGGGGAGGTGCCAGTGGCCGCGAGTGGGTGGTCTCGGTGGTGCCGTGCTAGCTACGCTCTGCTAGCGTTGGTAATTTGCGACACCGTCTACACCCCGGTCAGTCGGTCGGCGCAATCAAATAAACAAGCAAAGGTCCCCAAACCACCTTTCAGCCCAGAGATCCTGAACCACTTTTTTGATTTTGCAGCATTTGGTTTTGCCAGCATCTTGCCCGTTCCTCGACCGTGGACGAAATAAAAAAAGAAACCAAGGCCGGTATCGATCGATAAGACATCCACTCCCGACACCAGTCTAACACACCTCGCGACCAGCTGGAACATATGACGCCCGCTGTGCAAGTTAAAGCTGGATAACACCCGCCTCCCCGCGAGGGGTCCGCAGTCCGCCATTCCATCTTCTCTACCATCCACATAGCTACACCACAGCTACACGGCTACCACAGCAAGCAGCAAGCAGTCCCTCCTTTTGTCCAGTCCAATATTCCAGAAGCATCCCTCCGCCAAACCATACAGTAATTACGAGATACCCGACGGAGGAGATATTTCACGAGACCAAGACTCAGGAGAGACGACTACCTATACCTTCAGGTTATCCCTTGCAGCGCTATCCAGAATCACCCACCGACCACCATCCAACAACCTCCAATCCCAATTGGCGACCAGTCGTTACTTTGAACCCAACAAGCCGCCGAGCAACCCGAAACCCAAGTTCATCTCATCCCGTTCGGTTGCCGACCGTCATTCGCTATTCGTCGCTCCCTATATTTTTGCCCAACTATTAAGCAGCAGTGCAGCCAGGCGCACAAGAGTGTGTGGGACGCTGGGAACCAATTCGACCTGGGCGGTAGTGCAAGTGTTGCAGTTGCAGTGTAGGTGGTATTGCGCAGTCGCATTGGCCCGTCAGCGCCGCCCGTCAGCGGTACCCAAGCCTGAGGTCCAAACGGCAATCTCACAAGCCGTCCGTTCGCTTCCAAGGAACAGATCATAAAAAGAAGATAAAACAATGGACGTCGCCTCTCCTCCAAATTCCCCGGGCGGCTCCAGCTTGCCTCAGCGACCCATGAGCGCCATGGTTCGACCAGCACCGAGAAGCAGCAGCCGCATGAGCATCACCAGCAAGACTGGTGGTGGGAGTCGAGCGTCGGACGACGATGTCAAGACTGCAGTCAGAGTCGGTACGTACCCCCACAACACCTGCACCCCCTTTTTGGCTACCCCCTGTGGTCGCCCAGCATTTCCAGCTGCGGCATTCCAGCAACTACACGGCAGCGCCGAGAGAGGCAGCCACTCCCGCCTGCAAAGAAAGAAAAAAACATGCACAACTTTGATGCTGACACCGCACTTTCCCTCTTGCAGCGGTGCGCGTGAGGCCGCCCCTGGGTCCAGACGATCCAGGATATGATCTTGTCCCACAGCGCTTCCAGCGGTCAATGGTGCAAGTCCAAGGAGAAACCGGAATAGCCATCGATTCACCACAGGGCCGCAAGTTGTTCGTGTTTGACAGGGTTTTTGGCCCCGAAGTCGACCAGGAAGGCGTCTGGGAATATCTTAGCGACTGTGTAAATGCTTTCACGCAGGGTTACAATGTCTCGCTTCTCGCCTACGGCCAGTCGGGCGCCGGCAAGTCGTACACCATGGGCACTGCAGGCCCCGATGTGCAGGATGACCTAGAGGCCATGGGTAAGTACTTGCACCTGGCATCGGCCTCTGAGACATGCAGGTGCCCTCCCACCAAGAAACTTGCGTGCTAACTGCACGTGTAGGAGTGATCCCGCGGGCCGCTATCGCCCTGTTCGAAAAGCTGGACGGCTCAAGTCCAAAGCCCCAGGGCGCGGCTTCGAAACGGGCTTCCATGTCCCAACTGCGTGCTCCCTCGAGAGTCTCGATGCTTCAGCCTTCCAACATCGACAAGGATTGGAAATTGACTGCCACTTACGTCGAGATTTACAACGAATCCCTGCGAGATCTCCTAATCCCAGAACAGATTCCCCAGCATGAGCGCGGTACCGTCACTATCCGTGAGGATGTCAAGGGGAACATCATCCTCACCGGGTTGCAGCAAATCGAGGTCAATTCGGTCGACGATCTGATGAATGTTTTAGCCCAGGGTTCAGCACTCCGCCAGACCGATGCGACAGCCATCAACGCCCGATCTTCGAGATCCCATGCCGTCTTCAGCCTTAACCTTGTACGAAAAGGAGCCAAGGGTCCGACGGCGCCCACAGATAGACGCATGTCGATGCCGCTCGAGGCCATGTCCGGTACAGAGGCCATGGTCACCACCGATAGCAAGATGCACTTCGTCGACTTGGCCGGTAGCGAACGGCTCAAGAATACCGGAGCCCAGGGCGAGCGTGCCAAGGAGGGTATTTCGATCAATGCTGGCCTGGCCGCCCTAGGCAAGGTTATATCGCAGCTTTCGTCACGGCAACCAGGAGCGCATGTATCGTACCGAGATTCGAAGCTCACCCGCTTGCTTCAAGATTCTTTGGGTGGAAATGCCATCACGTACATGATAGCCTGCGTAACCCAGGCCGAATTCCACCTTAGCGAAACTCTCAATACGGTACAATATGCCCAGAGAGCGCGAGCGATTCAGAGCAAGCCGAGGATACAACAGGTGGACGAGGGCGATAAACAGGCCATTATCGAGCGTTTGAAGGCGGAGGTTGCGTTCCTGCGAGAGCAAATTCGGAGCTCGGAAAGGGGCGGGGGTGACAGACGTAGCATGTTGCTAGCTGCTGGGGAGAGGTCCGAGCGGCAGAATGAACGGGAGGTCGAGCTCCAGAACCAGCTGCTGGACGCCAGGGAAAACTATACCACGCTATCCCAGCGACACGCGAAGCTGATTGCCGAGATGGCCAAGGCGCGGGATAACGAGTTTGCTGAGAACCAGCATCTTGAGGAAAGCTTGGGTGAAAGCGCCACCGAACGTCTAAATCGCTCAAACAGTTTCGCTCAGGCTGTCGAGCAGGTCGTTCTCGAATACGAGAAGACAATCCAATCGCTCGAGCAGTCCCTTGCCAGCACTCGGACCACCCTCGCTAATACCGAAACTACGCTGCTCGAAAAGGAAACAAAGTGTGCATATACGGAGACCATCAACACTCAACTCCAGGCGAGGCTGCAAAAGCTAATGGACCGTGAGGCTAGTACGGAGAACTACCTACATGACCTGGAGGCCAAGCTGGATAATCATACGTCGGGGGAGGAAAAGAATGCCACCATTATTACCGAGCTGCGTAAAGAGATTGCTCGCGTACGCGACAATGAGGCAAACGCGGAGGACTATATCTCCACCCTGGAAGAGCGTCTCGCCGAGGCTGATCAGGATGCTGAGTTGATGCAGAGGGAAATTGACCGTCTTGAGCAGGTTATTGAACGCCAGCGCAGTCTCGGAAAGCTGGACTCTTTGCTAAACGAACTTGACCACATCCAGCAAGATCCGCCGACCGAGAACGAGCATGAACTCAGCAACGGAGCCCGCCATCGAAAGATGGCTAGCCGAGACTATGCCAACCATTCGCGTAGCCAGAGCCATGTCAGCCACCGAAGCCAGTTCGATGAACCAATCCGGGAGAGCAGCGAGGAGGACATTCCCGAGGAAGATGAGGACAATCTAGATGCGACCCCAACGGACAAGGCAAACCATTCGACACCAAAGGCGTCGCATGCTCAACTGGCGGGCAAGAACGGTTCGAAACTGGTACCTGTGGATAAGTTCGAAACCGTTACCAAGGAGCTCGTGGAGCTCCGTACTGAGCATGAGACAACTCTGCATGACTACAGCGCTCTCCAAGCTAAGCACGAGGAGGCTCTTCGGGCGCTCGCGGAGCTGCAGGATGCCATCGACGAGGCCCGCCATCCAAGCCGCGTACGGGATTCCATTCTTTCGGTATCAGCACCGGGTACGAGGCCCATGTCTTTTATGTCGGGCGAGACCAAGACTGGACACCGGTCTTTGTCTTCTGAGTTGTCATCGGCCCTGGGTTCGCATACGGTTGTTACGGACGCTTCGGATGCTGAGACTGCCAAACATCACGATTCGGAGATTGACGAGGCGGATGCCGATGCTCAGATCCAGAGGCTGAAGTCCATTGCCGCTGCAAAGGAGGCTGCTGAGAGGGAGCTTGCTACGCGGTATGCTCAGCTGGAGGAGAAGCACCAGGAGACTCTCGACATAGTGGAAGAACTGAAGACGGAAATTGCAAAGGCCCAGGCCCTCAACGTGGAATCCTCGGTATCAAGAACCAGCACTCCTGTTATCCGCCGTAAGTCCAGCCAGAACGTGATGATCATCGATCGCGCCCATCGCTCTTTCGCCACGCTCAGCAACATCGCATCCGAAAACCTACACGATCCGGATGTGATGGCCAACTTCGAGCTCAACTTGAACGCCGCTATGCACGAACTCCACGCGCGCTCGGAAAGGATCCAAGAACTGGAGGTGGATGTGGCGACAGCGAAGAAGGAGATGGAGACCAAGATGACGATAATCTCCGGCTTGACTCGCGAGAGGTCCAGCTTGAAGGCGACATCGCCAATGGATATGGCTATGGTTTCCAGCCTGAGGGAACAGCTGGAGAGGAGTGAGAAGCAAGTGCAGGACTTGCGAGAGTCCAACGCCATCAGACAGAGGGAGCTGGAGGCTCGGATTTCTGAGTTGCAGCATGCCCTGCACCAGGCTGGTGTTGATCCTGCGTCTGTTGCACCCAAGGTGTTTGACGGAGATTCGGATGCGCAGGCGAAGAGGATCGTTGAGCTGGAGGCCGAGCTTCGCGGTTGGGAAGCCAAGCACAAGGCTGCCTTGGAGAACCTTCAGGACTCGGAAGACAGGATGAAGTCTTCGATGGCCGAGCTTGGAAGCCAGATCTCATTCCTAACCACACAGCTTACCGAGACAGAGACTCAGTCCAGCATGTTGAGCTCGCGCCTTGCCCAGACCGAGGGCCAAGTCTCATCGCTCAATGACCAGCTTGCCCAGAACGGACACAAGGAGCCTGAAGGCGACGAGGCGGCAAAGGAGAAGAAGCACAAGGAACTTGTCGAGTTCCTTCGCCGCGAGATTGATGACTACAAGGAGCTCATCAACAGGACACAGGCCAAGGTTACACAGGCCGAAGAGCAGGCCGCGGCCACCAAGGTCCTGCTTGATGCTGCCACCAGAGAACGCGACGACGCCGCTGCTGAAGCCGAGCACAACAAGCAGCTTGTAAGCAGGCTCGAGGAGTCGATCACCGAGCACGAGCAGACCATCAAGGCCCACCAGGAGAGTTTGCATGCTCTTGAGCTGAACCACCAATTGGAGCTTGAGGAGGCGAGAACCGCTTCCAGACGTGAGGTCGAGGCTGAGATGAAGGCCCTCAAGGCTGAGCATTCTGAGAAGGTAAGACGTCTCGAGGAAGAACTTACCGATGCTCGGGAAGATCTCCTGAGGGTCGCCACTCAGGTTGCTATGGCTCTTGGCCTCGAAGTCAGCATCGAGAAGCTCTCGGAGCGCATCGAAAACCTCCTCGAGTCCCGCGATCTCGTGGACCTGGAGCAGAAGAAGCGTGGCGAACTAGAGCAGCATGTTGTTGAGCTCACATTCATCAATGACCAGGTCATGAACGAACTGGAGTCCGTTAAGGCCGCTCTCGCAGATATGTTAACCACGGAGAATGACAAGGTCAAGACTCTCTATCCTGTCAAGGAATCCGTGGCCCTGGTCAAGAAGAAGATGGTTGATTTGGAGACGAAGAACAAGAAGAACTCGCGCCTCGTGGAAGAGCTTGAGGATCAGCTGCAGACCAACTACGACCAGGTGCAGATTACGAGCAACAGGTTGTCGACCTTGCAGTCCGAGAAGACCCAGCAGCTGGAGGAGGCGAAGGCTGCCAAGATCAGACTGGAAGAGGAGTTGAAGGTTGCCCGAGAGGAGTATGCTGCTCTTCAGGTATGTTGACCCGCGCTGCCCATCCCCACTACCCATTTTAACCGTCACATACTAACACTTATCTCTAGACCAAGTACAACGTGCTCTCCGAACAGGCAGCATCCGTTCCTCAACGCTCCGACTCCAAGTCTGCACCCAACCCGAGCTCTCCTCTTCGCAAGTCGAACTCCGTCCAGTCACTCCCCTCGCCCCCGCCTGCGATTCCTCTCCCGCCGCTCCCCTCCGATCGCGCAAACGGCGCCGTCTCCCCTACAAGTGGCGCTCCCCGCCCTCCCTCCAAGGACATTCTTGCCGCTGCACTTTCCAACCAGCAGTTCCAAGCCATTCAAGAAGACCAAGAAGCCCGCATCCGCATCATCGAGAAGAACCTTTCGGCCGAGAAGCAACTTACCGCCACCCTGGAAGAAGCGCTCACCGACCTCGAAACGCAGCAGCTCAAGATCAAGGCTGACGCCGACGCCTGGAAGCGCCGGGCCGGCGAGCTCGAGGCCGAGCTCAAGGAGCTCAAGGACAAGCCCCAGGTGGACAACCGATGGAGCCTGCAGCAGGTTGAGGAAGAGCGGAAGAAGCGGGTGGACGCCGAGCGGGCGCGCCAGCACCTGGAAGAGAGAATGCAGAGTCTGGCGTCGGGCAAGAAGAAGAAGAAGGGGAGCCTGAACTGTTTCTAGGGGGGCGCCCGCACCCGGTTGCCCTTGTCGTCCTTGTCCTACTGTTCAAGCGCTACGAGCGTTGGTTGTTTTGGTTTATCATCAATGGGTGGGGGTGGCCGGAGTTGCGGTTGTGGTTGCTGTGGCCGGAGAAGCTGCGGGTGTTGCTGCGGCCCCAAGTGTGGGTGTGGGAACGGGTTGGTGAACAGCGGGATGGTTCCTCCTGCGAACACGCCTACCATGCCTACCATGCCTACTACGGTGGGGCGGCGCAGTCGCTCTGGTAGTGGCGTTAGTCTACACGGTAGTGTTGGGGTTGGTGGTGGTGGTGGTGGTAGTGGAGGCCTGCGGAGGCGGGCTGGGAGTGATGCTAGTCGTGTCAGTGCTAGTGGTGGTGGTGAAAGACGCAGTCGTGCTAGCAGTGTTGCTTCTGGTGCGAGTGTCGGTAATGGTGGAAGCAACGACTATTGCTGTGGGTTGATGGATAATGAGAAGAACAAGAAACGTAAAAGTAAAATTACGATACCCGTGGGAAGGAGGAAGAGGAGCACGAGCGTTGCCAAAGGGAAGATGAAGCAGCAAGCAGGAGGTGGAGGAGGATCGTCGTCAGAAGGTGCAAAGGAAAGAAAAGAAAAGGTCAGGAAAAGCGGTGGGAGTTATCATCAGCTTCACCGGCTGAAGCTCTTGTTGGAGAGAGAAAGCACGTTGCAGCGGAAACTGATGTTGGAGAAGGAAATGTCTTTGCAGCGGAAGATCGATGCGAATCCGGATTTTTCGTACATGACATGAACAGACAAGACATGGCATGGTTCGAGAGTGGACTGCTTTTGGTTTTGGCCTCGCCTTGACCCTCATGGGCAAGAGGTGAGCAAAAGAAGCGGATGGATCTATGGGATGGATGCCAGGAAATGGGATGGGAACTGGTCAACTGGACTGGATGAATGGATGGGTAATGTTGATTCTCTTTGCGTTTTTGTGTTTGCTTCTTTTTGGTTTATATATCCCCCTTCGAGCGCGCGATTCGTGCTTCTTGTTGTTTACATATACCTTAGTATCCGCGTTATGCCCCTGTATGTATGTACCTCCTATGTTGTACAAACAACAATATGAATAAGAACAAGAAGAAAGTAACGTATTGTCTATAACATGAGTGTATGAGTTTGATCGTGTTCTGCTACTTTGTTATTTTTTCTCGTCTTGGAAAATGATCTGATTCTGGTTGTAACCCGGTAGGAGGAGCAGGGGAGATAAAATGAACAAGGCACAGAGACACAAGTCACCACCTATGAGAGAAGAATCAGAAACAAGGCAGGCAAAAAGAAGGGGGGGAAAAGAAGAAGAAAAACATACAACACCAGGGATTCGCACCACCCGATCCAACCCAATTACTAGCATTGATAAACTACAGATTGTAAAAATAACATCACATACGACCATACCCACTGGAAAACTCGGGATCCCGTCCGCTCTCCCATAGATAAGCCAGTGAGGGCCAGACTAGTAGTTGGGTCGGTGACGACCAGCGAATCCCTGGTGTTGTATGTTTTCATTTTGCTTTTTTTTTGCTCCATCTTCCTAATAGGTTTTACGATCTCAAATGCATATTTGATTGATATTCATGATTTTGTTTTGTTTGGGATTTCTTTTCATTTTTCTTTGTGATAGTTGTAAGGTGAGCAAGTATTTCGCGGAAGTATGTATCGTCCAATGCCGGTTTGCTTGTTGGCCTGGTCATTGAATGATACCTACCTTGCCCATGGTCCCAAAACCTATAGAGATCTCCTTGAAATAGTTTGGCCTAGATTGAAAGCACTTGTAAGCATGAAACAAGATTTGCGCATATTTAGACAGACACTGTCCCTCCTAGACGAGACATATAAGCTCAATAGGTTCCAAGACCACCATGGAAACGGACATAAGAGGCTTCACGATCGAGCGACCTCCACAAGCGCCCCGTAGGCAAGTCCCTGGAACGTAGTGATTATCAGTTGCAAGTAAAAGACGTGATAGGCCGATGCCGGGGCAGAACACAAGGATTGCTGACATTGGGATACTGTCTTCCCATGTATTTGGGCAGTGTTCAGTACACCAATCGCCGGGTCTTGGCCAGTGGAAAACTGTTAGTATCTGCATGTCCTGGCAATACTGGAAGTTGAATTTGAATTGTATACAATTCCCATATCTGGTAAATCCGATGACATTGACGCCTCAACACCATGCAAAACCAGATCACTGAACATTTACATGACATCACCGCAAACCGTGGTGGCGGAATTGAAGCAGCCCCAACTCGCATCGGGACAAGTATAAGAAAGGCTCAAGACATCTGAATGGTGAGCTTGACCACACATGTCTGTGATGATGCTTTTCTTTTTTTTTGAGCAGGTCTCTGAGAAGTGAGGGGGGGGAAAAGAATGATAGGATGGTGGTGTAAAAGCCAAGTCTAGACAAGACTCGGCAGTTTGAAACACCACCCACGTGAACCACAAATCCGGGGTACGCAAACCAAAATCCGGGGTGCGTGAATAGGGTCAATGGGTTTGGTACAGAACTACCGATGATGGAAGACTGTAACCGTTTTGGGAATTGGGGGTTAGTGTTCGGGTAGGAAACTTGGGGAAAGGTGAGTGCGGGCGGGCGACAGGCAGACAAGGTACCTAGAGCCGGGCTTGGCGAGAACGGTTCAAAGTTGACGAAGGAGGAGGTGAAGCTAGAATCTGGGCGCATCCGGGGCGGATCTGGGGAAGTTCGGTAAAGTGATTGCGCGGGAACCAACGGGAGTGGTCGAAAGAGGGCCTGGACGAGCGGCCGGGCGACAGGATGGAGAGAGTTTACGGAGCGGATCGGGTGCGACCCTGAGGCTCATCCTCGTTCCCTGCGACTTCAATAAAGCATGACCTGGATCGTGATCTCGTTCGCGGTGATCTTTGAATAGCGCCATACTGCTTTGGTAGACGAGATAGGCACATACGTGATGGTATGCTTGCCCACCGTATGTGTGACATAAGCCAAGAACAAAACGATACAGTACAATTTGGGAACACTTTAAGACGACCATGGTCGGTGTACTAGGGTGAATCGGTTTGTTACCGGCTGATACCGGTAAACCGGACTCGGGGCCGGGCCAAGGCACAGACGTCCGGCCGATCCGGTTAGTTTTCTTGTCGTCGTCGATCTTCGGTCTTCTGTGAAACGCTGTAAGAACGTGGTTCTCCCCGCAACAGTCACAACAGATGGTTCACCCCTGAATGAATGAGACGCAACTCCTGATTTGTTGCCAATGAGAAGAGCCCGAGTATAAACCGCCTCACACCGAAAATACCGAAAAACTGGAGCAAAAGCTGGAGTAAAGTATGTAGTACTGGGGTCGGGCGTCCGGACTACGGGGTTACGGAGTCATACAGTCTGGAACAACTCCGTACCGATATTTCCCAGAGAGCCAGAGTAGCTGTGAAACAGTCTGGATCTGTTTTGAAGAGGCCTTCCTTGAGCGTCAAATATTCTGCTTGCAGATATTTTGTCGATGTGTGGCTAATAATGAGTCTGATAAGAGGATGGTGCTGAGTGTAAGTAAAGTAAGCAGTGCTTACGCTGCAACGCTCCTCCAAATACCCGGCTGGAGTGTAACGTCAGCGAGGACCTGGGTTCCGTAAGCTCTGTAAGGTTATATGCAAGGGCCGGAATACAGCACGCTATCGTCGTCCACCCCCGGGGCCCTTTTCGAAGGGCTGCCGTGTTTCTTTTGTTTAAGTGGAGTAGCAAAGGTACCATAGGCTAGTTGATGATACCGTAAAGATCCGGGAAACTGGGCCGACGATCAATATTAGGTGCGCTTCATCGATAACCCTGTAGCCGCGGGTGGTGATGGAACAAACGAGTCTTGGTTTGCCAAATGCCCAAATGAGATTTGTCGAGATACTCACAGTTCTTGGACAACAGCTTGATGTTATGGGTGGCTTGGCGAGGATCGTTACTGTTCTTGATAGGATTGCTGTTTATGGATGACAGCTCGCAGACTGACAGGACAGTTGAGACGAGACGGTGAGGTTGCTCGCCACCCCCTTCCCATGTTGCGGGGAAAGTGCCTGAAGTTGATAACCCCAGCGCCAATCTTCTGGACTAACGGTCGGCCCCGCGATATCAGTGACGCGAGGCTGGGGAAAGGGGAGTAACGGCGGGGCCATATCAGCATTGCTCGCGTTTCGGTGCGAGCCCGAGCTCGTTTTTGGATTCATTCTTCGTCCGCAGGAGAGATGCCATTCCGGTGATCATTGGCGGGATAGACAAATCTCAGGACACCCCAGTTGGACCCCGTTTGCCCGTTATGCGCTGTCGTTGAAGTTGCGCTAGAAGATAAGCCATCTTTGTCAGGTATTCGCATCAACTGCTCTCAAAATGTCCTCGCCGTGGTCATTTGGGCGACTTTGTAATGTTTATTTGTCGTGGGCAAACCCATCTGTCTGCAATTGGCTCTGGCGCCAGTCCCGAACAAATGTTGTCCAGAGTCAACTCTGGGATATATCGTCAGTGTAACCCCTAGGGTTCACTGCAGTGATGTGAGCCTGACCCTGTCTAGCGTGAGTAGAGGTACCTACCTCTATGCGGTCATAGCCGAGCCCATAGAGACCGGTACCGGAAGGTAATCACCATGGGTGGCTGCTACGGTGGCGAGGCATCGGGTTGATAATATTTTGGATCGATATGTAGTCGTCAAATCTTGTGTCTGCCAGCCGCGGAACTTCTTAACCACAATGGATTATGGTGCATTGAGATGATGGCCTTTGGGCGGGTGATGAATGATGTCTTGGGTGAGGTTGAGACGGCATATTTGGGTTTCCAAAGTGGATCATCGGGACTAAGCAGTGGGGTTGATGGGGAAGAGCAGCATGGCAGTGTGGGGTAAAGCCTTGCGATAAGATTGCGCGAGCACTTGGCCGGATGGACTTAGACCTTAGGATGAGCCGTGCACAAGCCGCCACGCGGTGCTGGCTCCATCTTAGTGTACAACTTGGCGACAGCCGGAGAAAGGTACCTGACTCAGTACGAGCTTCATTTGTACCGTTGAGGTTGCGAGCCATTGAATGTTGAGGATTCGCTGCGGGACGGGATCCCAACCGAAACTTTGGTTTCTCCTTACATCCGTCCCAGCCGTTACGCATTCCACATCTTCAAGAACATACTTCTACGAGCCCGTCCGCCTTAAAATATCAGCTGGCTCCAAATTTTGGATTGCTTCTGGCTTACCTACAAGGCTTGTATCAATCAATGTCTATCAACAGCTGATTCCCAAGTCATTGGGCTTCACCTCCCTTTCGCCCCATGTTGCCGATTTGCTGAATACCTGAACAGGCCCCTAGCAATACGGCATGCAGCGTTGATGCACGCCATTTACGAAATGACTCGCGACCAATCATTTGGGCGAATTGGCCGAAGACGCGGATGCGCCCGTGCTATCCTCTCCCAGTCAAGCCGCCTCCCCCATTCCCAGCGGACAACTACAGGCCGGCAGAGGATATCATCAACGAAGCAAAACCGAACCGAACCGAATCTTGATGGCAGAATCCGACAAGCCAGCAGCTGCACATTACCGATCTTGAGGTTCATATCCGCAAGGCAACACCTGAAGATTTTTTTGAAATTCGACACTTTTCAGGGGTGAAATCCGATGGGGACGAGATGTTGTTCACGGCCCACTGTTAGAACGCTACTGACAAGCCTACACTGCCACCTCACAATCCTTCCATACGACGATGGAGACCTATAATTTCTACCTACAACGTGTTCAAAAGCCAGCGGCCCGTAATTCCGTTGCCCATTTCCATAGCTTTGGGTCAGGGTGGGATTTTCTCGTCGAGCAACCAGTCAAGCCAGTCTACTGTGGCATTACGGACGGCGGCGGCGCATTGTAACACGTACACTGCGTACTAACACCGCGTAACAGTCAGGGTCCAAGAGAAACCCGAGAAACTATAAGTATGCAACCAGAGCAGCCACAGAGTGATGGTCATACATCTCCATGCTCTGGTAGAATTCCGTTACGGTGCGTAACGGCAGAGGAAACCAGCCATACCTACAATGCGCCAAGGGGATAACCAAGTAGGACCTGGCATGTATGATTGTGCGCTACTGTAAACCTGACATGGCATCTGGTAGGTTGCCGGGTCTGAGCAACATGGTTCTTCCCATTCTTGGGGTCAGCTTCCCTATACACATGACCTCTGCAGTCACGTCGATTCTTCTCATATCAAGCAAATTGAGAAAGCCATCGATGGTTAGAAGACATCAGTAAAAAGATCACCATACTATGAAAGACTACGATGAAGGCCACAAAAGTTTCTGGCCAGGTACACCAATGACTTCAGTCCAACACAGATGAACCCCTTTTCCAAGTGCCCGTCGTTGGACCCAAGTCCCCAACAGTAACTGCATTGCGCTAGAGAACAATATACTACGCTGCTACCACACTACTATACGGATATGTATATGCGGTCGATTTAAACAGTTCCAGTTCATTCCACAGCCAAGAGCGAAGCGATTTAAAAAGGTTCGCCCGATCGAAGGGTTAGTTGCCCAATCCGGAAAGCGCGGGGCTCCGGCAAGTAGCGAATCGTCTGACCTTCCATTGACTCGAGACTAGTCGTCCAAGCTCGATAACAAAAAGATGGAGGGGCAGCTCGGGACTTGTAAACTTCTGAAGAGACACTGGTAGTCACGGGTTCTTGACCATTCTGTTCACAAAGGAAGTGAAGAGTATCTGAAGTGTGGGTAGGGTTCAGAGTTGGATTGGAGACATGGTCACAGCCTCGGGCAGATGGAGAATCAGTGACCGGGCACCTCACTGGCCATGTCTCTCCGACTGTACGCTGAGGTGACGCTGGGGCTCCGGTTCGGCCGTCACCCGCGGAGCCCTTGAACCAAAACAACCTCCAGACGGGATGCATCCCCGTGATCCCCAATCCCAACCCGAGTCCCGTCCAGGTCCCAATGGCCCCAAAAGTCCAATGGTGCCAATGGCGGCCCTCCACAGTCCACAGTGGTCCCCATCCCCATCCCGAGCCAGGTTCATCCACACGTCCGAACCCTAGTAGTGTGCCAGTGGCCCAGCCGTAGTCATGATTCACGGTTACATCCTCTATCCATGCAGCTCTCCATGACCTTCTCCATCCGGGCGGGTATGCGTCGTTTTGGTGGTAGTTTCGGTGGTGCTCGGCGGTGCTCATAATACAAAAGCGCATCGGCCCCCGTCCTGCCATCCCGCTGTCCCCCCTTCCTTCTGCCTGCTGTACCTGTACACCAATCTGACCTGCCTGTTGTCCTCTCCTTTTTCCTCTTTGCCCTTTTATCCCAATCTCCTCTCTTTGGTTTGCGAAACTTTGGCCTCCCGTCAGCTGGCCACCGTGATCCATTCACTGCTCTGCCTTGTCCTGCGTTTTTGATCGAGCCATTTCAGCACCGAATCCGCCTTGCTTAGAGCTGCTTCTACCTCGCATCCTTTTCAGCGAAGCGCAATAAGTGCTTGCGACCACCAGCACAGACACCTCACATCTATCATTACCACCCAGAACAACCACACCACAGCCACCATGTCTGGTAGCCCCGATTCTTCCGCGGCAGTAGTGCCCGAGGCTCACGTTGTTGAGACCTACCGTAAGTCCCGAAGCCCCCAGAACCCCAATTGGCCGCGGAGGCTGGCTGTCAGGAGATGCAATGCGCTCGGGAGACTCTCGTCAGGAGATTGGAGGCTCCAACACGAGATTCGGCCGGCCGCGGAGTTGCGCCGAACAGGCCAGCAGGGTCTTGAGTCAGGCAATTTGCTAACACTGAAATTTTCTCTTAGAGCCCCCTAAGGCGATGCTTGAGAGTATGTCAACTTCACAGAATTCCAATTCGAATTATCGTAACCCATGGTGGATGCCGCCCCCAACCGAAGTTGTTGGGGTTGTATTGTCACTGCGGGGAAACTCGCCTAGGACCAAGGGAAAGGAACCTCAAGACGCAAAAAGCTAACTGGACACCACAGACCACCCAAGCAAACCTCATCTTGCCAGTGAGTAAAACCCCCTGAAAATTCCGTTACCCGGGCCTCTACTATTCCCCGCCCCTTCCCCCGCACAAGGCAGCATTCGCGGGTTCCTCCCCGCCGCGCCGGTTTTCGGCGACTCGGCTGCCACGCTACGCGCACTGCCCCTTTTTTTTCTCTGCGTCCAACTCCAAGGTGTCGGGTCCATGGACCCCTCATCTGGTCTAACACGCCTGCCGGATACCGGACCGAGCCATTGATCCAATTCCTTTGTGCTTGAGCTAACACGACTTTGCGCCAGACTTCGAGGAGTACCAGAAGTTGTACAAGCAGTCCATCACCGAGCCCAATGTGTTCTGGGCTGAGCGCGCTCGCGAGCTCCTTTCGTGGAGCAAGGATTTCCAGACTGTCCACAGCGGTTCCCTCGCCAACGGCGACAACGCCTGGTTCGTAGAGGGCGAGCTCAATGCCTCGTACAACTGCGTCGACAGACACGCCCACAAGGACCCCAACAGAGTCGCCATCATCTACGAGGCCGACGAGCCCGGTGAGGGAAGGAATGTCACCTATGGCGAGCTCCTCAGGGAGGTCTCCAAGCTCGCCCATGTCCTCACCAACTTGGGCGTTCGCAAGGGAGACACCGTCGCCATCTACCTTCCCATGATTCCCGAGGCCATCGTTGCCCTGCTTGCTTGCACCAGAATTGGCGCCATCCACTCCGTCGTTTTCGCCGGTTTCTCGTCCGACTCCCTCCGCGACCGTGTCGTCGATGCCCAGTCCAAGGTCGTCATCACCACCGATGAGGGCAAGCGCGGTGGCAAGCTGATTGGCACCAAGAAGATCGTCGATGAGGCTCTCCAGCAGTGCCCCGATGTTCGCAACGTGCTTGTCTACAAGCGCACCGGCGCCGACATTAACATGACCCCCGGCCGTGATCTCTGGTGGCACGAGGAGGTTGACAAGTACCCTGCTTACTACACCCCCGTGGCCATGGCCGCTGAGGATCCTCTCTTCCTTCTCTACACCTCTGGTTCCACTGGCAAGCCCAAGGGAGTTGCCCACTCCACCGCTGGCTACCTGCTCGGTGCTGCCATGACCGGCAAGTACGTTTTCGACATCCATGACGGTGACAGGTACTTCTGCGGTGGTGACGTCGGCTGGATTACCGGTCACACCTATGTCCTCTACGCCCCGCTCCTGCTCGGTGTCTCGACCGTCGTTTTCGAGGGTACCCCCGCCTACCCCAACTTCTCCCGCTACTGGGACATCATTGAGCAGCACAAGGTCACCCAGTTCTACGTTGCTCCCACTGCCCTGCGCCTGCTGAAGCGCGCCGGTGACCACCACGTTCGCAACGAGATGAAGTACCTCCGTGTTCTCGGCTCTGTCGGTGAGCCCATCGCCGCCGAGGTCTGGAAGTGGTACTATGATGTTGTCGGCAAGGGCCGCGCCCAGATTTGCGACACCTACTGGCAGACCGAGACCGGCTCCAACGTCATCACTCCCCTTGCTGGCATTACCCCCACCAAGCCCGGTTCCGCCTCTCTCCCCTTCTTCGGTATCGAGCCCGCGCTTGTCGACCCCGTTACCGGCGAGGAGATCCACGGCAACAACGTCGAGGGTGTCTTGGCCTTCAAGCAGGCCTGGCCCAGCATGGCCCGCACCGTCTGGGGCGCCCACAAGCGCTATATGGAGACCTACCTCCATGTGTACAATGGCTACTACTTCACGGGCGACGGTGCTGCCCGCGACCACGAGGGCTTCTACTGGATTCGCGGCCGTGTCGACGACGTTGTTAACGTTAGTGGCCACCGTCTCAGCACTGCCGAGATTGAGGCTGCTCTGATTGAGCATCACTCCGTTGCCGAGGCTGCTGTCGTCGGTGTTGCCGACGAGCTCACCGGCCAGGCCGTCAACGCCTTCGTTGCCGTCAAGGAGGGTACCCAGATCAACGACGCTCTCCGCAAGGAGTTCGTCCTCCAGGTCCGCCGCAGCATCGGTCCCTTCGCTGCTCCCAAGGCCATCTACGTCGTGCCTGATCTTCCCAAGACTCGCTCTGGCAAGATCATGCGCCGCATTCTGAGGAAGATCGTTGCCGGTGAGGAGGATCAGCTTGGTGATATCACTACTGTAAGTTCCAGTCCACAAACCGGATAGCTGCATGTAAAGTACTAACAATTGGAAATAGCTCTCCGATCCCAGCATCGTTGCTAAGATCATCGAGGTCGTCCACGAGCAGCGCAAGTAAAGAAAGAGAAAGCCAACAAAGAAGTAAAAAGCATATAAACCTATCTAATCTTTTTCTTTATTTCGAATGGGGCAGGGGATTTTGGGATTCATATACCATAAGGGCTAGCCTACTAGTATGCTGCAAGTCAGTGTCAGTAGTAGTAGTCAAACGTCCAGGAAAAGGGCGAAAGGGAGGGAAACGGCAATGATTATGTACCGGTTTTAGGTCAAGGAGAAGAAGAGGAAAGGGAGGAGGAGGAACACTTTAGTGGGTTCTTTCTTCTACGCAAGGAAGGACGCGCGATCAGTTGGTCCGTCATATGTCGTCTCAGCAGGCAGGCACATTGTTGAAAGAAGAGCGATGTTTTTCTTTTTTTTTTTTTTTGGTTATGTTATATCATGGTGCTCTTTTTTACAACAGTATATCCTTTTTTCTTTTCATGTTCCTGGATACCTCTTTGGCGAAAGATCAATAGATTACAGGTTTGCATCTATGCACCACGGGAGTCGTTTCTTGTTCCTCAACCTTGATATTGCGCAATCACTAGCCAGCAGAACGTTCTGTCGTCACTCTGAGTTGAGAGTTATCAACAAGTTTGATACATCCCCCATCAAGTCGGGATGTCAACAGACCCCTTTCCCGTTACAGTACCAGAAACAAAACAACCGCGATCGGCGTTAAGGGGGTGGCTAGTGCCCACAACAAACATAACAAACCCCTTAACCAATATCAGCCTCACGAACGAGCCTCACTTCACCTCACTCACCTACTTGCACGGCGGTATCATTCATCTTATCTCGACCAAAACCGGCAATCCCCCAGCACAGCACAGCACAGCCTACCTAGTAAGCGCGGTGCGTATGTACATAGGATGCCACTGCCACCGACTGACTGCAGTACGAGGCATCACGGCATTTTGCATGCCATGCCCGCTTACATACATTGTCCAGATTGCCCACGCCCATCATTCGTCGATATCGCACAACATTGCCCGCAGGATTCCGCAGGAGCCGCGCTTATGCCACAGCGAGGACTAGGTAGGTAGGGCTTACGTTACCGCTTATCAAGCGTAGTGGCAGAGCAAAACAAGCCTTCAACACGTACGTGTACAATATCAGCAAAAAGCCAGTAGTTGGGTCCGTCTATTCGTCGGGTATCGACACTGAGTGGGTTAGAAGTGGTTTTGGGTTTTCCTGGTGTTGGTGTTGATTTCGTGATGAAGTTGATGATTGACATGGAAAGAGCAGCAAGATAATTCATGCGATGGGCTTCTTGATGAGCTCAAGCCTTCGCTTGAAAACGACGTTGTCGATGATGCTCCAGGAGAACGAACTGAGCCTTTATTTACTCGGTGTTGAGGGTCTGAGGTTGTACGTCTATTAATAGGTCAGACTCCCACAGTGAAGCTAATGTGTGCTACCTAATGTAGTGCGATGTCGATACTAGTCGGTATGATATGTCCCGAATCCCGTTCTTGCACGAGAACATTTTAATCTTTTTTTCTCTCTCTCTTCTCCTTCTCTCTTTTTTTCTCCCTTTTCAAAGTTTCGTGCAAAGAACAACAAGAGGTACCCAGCATACCCATACCCACTCTATGTTCGTCCAACTCATATCGGACTTCTTCACTGCCGGTGTCAAAAGTGTTACCAAGTGGCCAGGTGTTAGTGCTGCAACCTCACTGGTGCAGGAGGTCGGACATCTGAAACGCGAGGGAAACGGCCCAACGAAAAAGTGCCGTTCGTCACAGCTTCACAGGGCTGGGCTAGTGACGGACTGCTGACAGGCTCGACAGGGTACATAGAATTAGGATTTACAACCAAAAACCGGTAGATGTTGGAGATGTCGATTAACGAATGCCCGTTGTGGTATCTCGATCTTCAATTTCCCGAAATCCTTCCTTGGTTGTTTCGGTTGTCGATGCCAATGCCGAGACTTGGGAAATTTAACGAGAGATCTTGCCCAGACCAGTTCGCTCGCTCGCTTCGAAGACGAAGATATTAGAAGATCTCGGTATGTTCGTCAGATATGTCTTGTCTCGTAGACGCGTGGCAAGCTGCAATGTCTGGGCGGTAGGGAATGGAATAAGCGAAAGGAAGGTTTTCTTGGATGGAAGTTGTTCGCCGAGTACAAGTGAATCAAGACCAAGACCGGAGGCAAGACCAAGCCTGGCGCAGTCGGGCAGCCACAGCAAGATAGACAGCAGCGCTGTTAGGTGTGAATCGACTTGTCTCTCTTTTTGGGCGTGCGTCCGTTGTTCAGGTGGTTCTTAAAACGCGCGGCCGTGGCTTGGACAATGAGAAAGGTGAATGCTGTTATCCCAAAGAGGTCGCTGATGAATGCTGAGAAGAGATCCGTGAGGCGCATCCCCATTCAGTTGAAGACTTGGTTGTTGTTGCCGCAGCAGCCATCATGATTGCGTGTCCGGGCCCCGGCCGGGCGGTACAGGCGCTCGCACAGTGCCAGGGACGTGTCACTGTCTCCAGTCGGGGACGCTTGGGGTCGTGCTTGGCCTCATCTTGGCTGAGGCGCTGGGCGACCAATTATAGGTGGTGGACTTTGCAGTCTCCCGCCTCCCTTCTTTTTGTTGCCCACCTCAAACCCGCTTCATCGACTGGTCCAAGTCCCTGCTGACCTCTCTCTTTTTGTCTTGTTCGTCTTTCCCTCTCACTGTTTGTAACACCCACCAATAACCACCATACACAGTATCTCCTTTTTCGCTCGCTACGTCGGCTGTCGGCGCTGATTGATGCTCACGCAACCACCACTCCGACGGACCTTTGCACTGCCACCATCTTTTCCAACCTTTTCCCACCTACACGGGTAGACGGCGCACGCTGGAGGTTTTTGGACATTCCCTCTTTTCGCCATTCATTTCTGGATCTGTCGACTTTTGTTTCCGGGACATAAACTTTAATCGTTTCCGTTTCCCCATCTTCGGCTCTTCCAGGTCCCGCCTCTCTCTTTATACACCCACTGCCAACAGCTGCTGTTAGAGCCATCCGACAAATAAGCAAACAAGCGGGGAAACCCCAGAGCCGCCGAAGCATACGAGTGTATACATGTTTTGAATCGTGTGTGGTTTACCATAGCATTCATTTCCACGATATCCCCGTTTCGCTCGTTTCTTGTCCATTTCAAGAATTGGTAGCCGATTTGCATCTTTTCGATGGACTACGGGCGGTGCGTATAGAACACTGTCTTTTAGAGCTGAAGTATGTTTGTTTCCAAGGCCTTTGCGGCCATATTTGCTGCCGTTGGCCTGCTTGTCCAGTCTACTACAGGTATGTTCATCCTCCTCTTTCCCTCGTCCGAATACCATCTGGTTAACATAGCCGGCCTGAAGCACATTCGACGGAGAGGAACCCTCTATCCTACATTAGCCGTGTCGACGATGCCGTGATCCACACACCCTCGCATAGGGTGCACTCCCACTCAACCTTCGACCTCAGCTTCTATCTCCACGATCGCCAGCAAAAGATTCGCTTCGTTCTAGAACCGAACCACGACATCCTTCCCGACGATGCGACAATACACATCTTGGGTCCCGATGGCAAGGTCAAGAGGATAGAGCCTATCGTCAGGGAAGAGCACAAGGTTTTCAGAGGCACCACGTTTGTGCAAAGGGAGGGGATGACGGACGCAGACTGGAGGCAGGCGGGATGGGCACGAGTCTATGTTCTCAAGGATGGGGAGCGACCGGTTTTTCAAGGATCCTTCAGGGTAAACGGAGTCGACCATCACATCCAGACGGACACCAACTACAGGCAAACGATGATTAGAGGGGATCCGGAGATCGAGATGGCGGAAGAAGAGTACATGGTTGTCTGGCGGGATTCCGACATTATGAAACCGGCACACAACGACCTCAAGAAGCGCGATCTTGCGAGCATGGGCTCTTGCGCCTCGAACGACCTGCTTTGGAATAAGGACGAGAACAACGGAGTCTTGCGGTGGACCGAGGAGGTATTCGAGCATCAGAGCCGCTGGACTGTCAGTCCGAGGGCCCTTTTCGGACGACAAATGGATGGAACCCAAGGTGGCAATGGTGCTGGTGTCAATCTGCTGAACAGCATTGGTTCTACGACCGGTTGCCCGACTTCGAAAAAGGTTGCCCTGATTGGCATTGCTACCGACTGCACCTACACGGAGAAATTCAACTCGACCGAATCTCTAAGGCAAAATGTTATCGACATGGTTAACAAGGCTTCTCAACTTTTTGAGAGCTCGTTTAGCATATCTCTAGGTATTCGGAACTTGACCATCAGCGATAAGGAGTGCCCGGCCACGCCTCCTGACAGTGCGCCCTTCAATATGCCCTGCAGCAGCGGTGCCACCATTACCGACCGGCTTGTCAAATTCTCAGGATGGCGCGGCAAGTCCAACGATAATAACGCGTATTGGACTTTGCTGTCAACATGCAATACTGGTGCTGCCGTTGGCCTTGCCTGGCTCGGTCAGGTCTGCCAAGTAGGCGCTACGCAAAGCCAGGGCAACGAAACCGTCGCGGGCGCAAATGTTGTCGTCAAAACCTCTACCGAATGGCAGGTCTTTGCTCACGAGTCGGGTCATACCTTTGGTGCAGTCCACGACTGCCTTTCAAACACATGCGCAGACGGCTCCGCCGGAGAAAACAAGTGCTGCCCCCTTTCCACCACCACCTGCGATGCCAATGCCCAGTTCATCATGAACCCGTCCACAGACAGCCGCATCACGTCCTTCTCGGCCTGCAGTATCGGTAACGTGTGCAGCTTCCTGGGCAGAAACCCCGGAAGAATGGGCTGTCTATCCAACAACAAGGACGTCGTCACTATCACCGGCCAGCAATGTGGCAACGGCATCGTCGAAGCCGGCGAGGAATGTGACTGTGGTGGTGAAGAAGGGTGCGGAAACAACCCGTGCTGCGATCCCAAGACGTGCAAGTTTACCACGAACAGCATTTGCGACCCAGCCAACGAAGAGTGCTGCACCGATAAGTGCCAGTTCGCTGGCGCCGAGACCGTCTGCCGCGCCAGCACTGGCCCTTGCGATCCGGAAGAGAAGTGCTCCGGCACCGTCGGCTCCTGCCCGGCCGATAAGACCGCCGACGACGGCACCTCATGCGGCGACTCGCTCTCCTGCGCTTCCGGACAAGTGAGTGCAATTTTTGAATACCTCAATAATCGAATTTATGACTGACAACCATGCAGTGCACCTCGCGCGACCAGCAGTGCAAGACGTTCATGGCTAACGAGGACACACACAACAAAACAAGTTCGTGCTCTAATGACGGCTGCATGCTCGCCTGTGAGGGTCCAATGTTCGGTGATGACAGATGCTACACCCTTCCACAGTACTTCCTCGACGGCACCCCTTGCGAGGGTGGCGGCAAGTGCTCCAACGGCATCTGCGAGGGCGCCAAGCTCAGCAACCAGATCCTCGACTGGTTCAAGAACAACAAGAACATTGCCATCCCCGTTGGCTGCGTCATCGCCGGTCTTCTCCTCATCGCCTTCATCAGCTGCTGCTGCAGCTGTTGTCGGCGTGCGAGGTCGAGGTCGAGGAGAGCACCTCAAAGGATGGCGCCGCCGCCGGATATGGGTCGGCATCCTGTGGGATGGAACTGGGGCGGCGGTAGGAACGGCGGGCATGTTCCGTTGCCCTCACAATCGGGGCCGCCACCGCCGCAATACCAAGGGGCACCGCCGCCATACCAAGGGGGGCCGCCGCAGCCGCCGATGGGACAGCCTATGGGTCAGGGACAGTTCCCGGGCCAAGGAGGTGATGGGAGATATGAGCCGTTTAGGGAACAGCAAAGGGGGTATGCTAGGTATGCTTGAGCGCTGCCGCGCGTGCGTGTGTAAACTGGGCTGTTTGTATATGAGCGAGCGTCTGCCGCGTTTGTATATTGATGATACATGATCAACTTTTTCTGTTTGTATATTTGTTTTCGAATAGATCAACGTTTTGTTAGCTGGAGCTTGGCTACACCCTCTCCAGCAACCGTTATATACAGGGCTACATGCCGACATCAAATGCCGTGAAATGTAGAGAAAAGGAAGACACACATGGCTGCGTGGTCACGATCCCGCATCTGATCCCGCATCCTCATCTTCTTCATCAGAAACCCACCAACCCCCCCTCCTCGCCTCTTCCTCCCTTTCCCTTTCGGCCAAGGCATCCAGCTCAACAGCTCCCATCCTCTCCCCGGTCGTCCCATCAATCAACAAAACATTCTCCGCCCCACAAGGAAAATAATTATCTTCCGTGATGCCCTCAAAGGCGTATATCCCGTCTGCGCACACTATATGGCACTCCTCCAACGCCTCAAACTCCTGAATCAGCCTCGACTCCCAGTGGAAGAAGTAAAAGCCGTGGTAAGTAGCACTGTACTCTCGCTCGAATTTGAGTCGTTTGATTTTATGTTTGTATGTATGTAGTTCCGAATCCGGATGTGCAGAATATCTCGGATCGGTGAATAAATGTAGCGAGGTGGGGCCGATGGAGATTAGGTCGAGGGAAAAGTTTATCCAGACGTAGCGCGGCGTTGGGCGGGTGGAGTTAGAGGTGGTAAATTGGAAGGCCTTTTCGTATCGTGGTTTACGTCGGGTGCCGGTGATGCCACTGCCGGTGAGGTGGTTGCGAGACTCGCGACATGCATGTAAAGGCGCGGGAACGGGGGTGCGGGAGATGGTAAGTATGTCTTTGATGAGGACCTCTACCTCGCGTGGGAGCACGGTGAATTCCCATATTAGGGCGCGGAGCTCGAAAGGGAGAAGGGGGAAGGGGTGGAAGGTTGTGGTTGTTGTGGTTGTGGTGGTCATAGTAGACCTTGTCTCTCTCCTGGATCGTGCTTGGTACAACTCCCAGGTTTTGGGAAACTTGAGCTCGTTGGTGAGACCAGAAATCTTCCATATACTATGACAGTTAAACATCAAAAGATCGAAGTCACAGCACGTCCTAGATGTATTGTGAAAGGTCATGGATCATATACTTCACAAACCAACATCAACATCGACTCCAACCTCGGCGTGACTCAAGGCGGACGTCTCGACTTACTTTACCTAGGTGAGCTAGGTGGGAGGCAGTGTCCGGTCTAGGCACATTCTGAAATTGTCCTGCCCGAGCCATTCCATTTCCTTGCCCAGGTGGGTCGTCTTGAAGTAGGGCTGGGGATTTCGCTAAAGGAAAGAACTTTCCTCTTAAAGAGGTTGGCTTTGATAAAGGAAGGTAGTATACAACATGAGCAATGGATATCATGGAAAGAGGAAGGTATGATGGTGTATGTGTTAGCTCGGTACTTCAAATGAGACCTATCCTGGGCCGTTCGAAGGGTCTCGAGCTAACAGACTTTTTGGGGGGTGCATCATACAGCAGGCGCTACCCAACACTACCAATTTCCTGTCTTTAAGCCAGACAGCGGGGCTTTCTCCCTCTTCTTCTCTTCAACTTCCGATCAACTACAATTTCACCACTTTGGCTGGTTCGCCCTGTCTTTGTTTTTAACTCACCTACAGTATTTCTAGTGCCTCTGGGTTCCGATCCTTCAATTCCTCCACTTACAACCACCTCTTCGGGTTCCTCAGCCCCCTTCCGAAGACACGACGTAAGTGCGAGCCAACATGTCGGACATAGTACGTTTATCTAGCGTGAGGTGATGGTGGGATTGCGCGCATCATCTATATTAATGCGAGCCGCTCCCGCCAGAAGAACCTATCGGGCGAGAGATCGTTAGCCTCAAACCGCCGCTTTGGGGCAGTGGCGGCAGCAGCGTGTCAGGTTGTCCACATAAGGCTGGAGCGACAACTGTATGGTTTCACTTTATTAGTTCTTGATGACTGGCTTATGCGATCGTCACTTCGGGCTCCATGGCAAGGAAAATTTCCTCTCCCTTTCAAGATGATCGAACTTCCAAGTTCACCAGAAAGAGGAAGGCAGGCATGCGCTGAACTTGGCCATTGCCTGAAGTGACGAATTGACCATCCACATACACTGGTTGGCACGACTATACATCTCAGGTACCTTCGCCGTCCTTCTCATCGAGAGTTTTGAGAACGACACTTCCCGTATTACAATGGGCGGTAATTGGGGCTGGGAAATGGCGGCGGCGCTTCTGAGCTGTTGCTCGCTCGCCGCTACTATCACCGTTCTGAAGTTCTACGACGGCATCAACGTGGATGACTGTCGATTACGAGCAGGACTACGTCAACGGCCAGGCCTTTGTCTGGGTGCAGCACACTCGCATACGCTGGCCGTTTATCACGTTTCCTGTTGCTGTCGCGGTTGCCGGGTTGGTGTTCGTCCTGCCGACGACGTGGGAGACCAAGAGACTCGGACTCCGGGCCTGGAAAGAAGGATCCTTGCCCGTGCTTGTTCATGGCCTTGATCGATCGACGCGGACGAAGCTCCGGAGCGCGGACAACGTGGGTGTGGCGGATAAGGTCCCGAAGCAGACGGTTACTCTGAGCAGGGATTCTGCTGACGGGAGTTTTGAGTTGAAGGAGTCGAAGGAGTCGGCTTCGTCTACCGGCGCCTTATGGGATAGTGATGCTTCTTCGGGTTGGAGCGAGTCGCTCACGAACAGAAACAGAGACGGGCGGGAAGGCATTTGAATCTTAAGGAACCGGGTGGTGATGGTGGCACCTCGACGTAGCCAGAGGGCGTGACCGGCAAAATCAAACAAAAAGGGGGTGAACGACTGTTGATTCGGGGAAGGTTGAGTCGCTATGACGAAACAAAAGGGGACAAAAAAAACAAGGAAAAAGAAACATACAACACCAGGGATTCGCTGGTCGTCACCGACCCAACTACTAGTCTGGCCCTCACTGGCTTATCTATGGGAGAGCGGACGGGATCCCGAGTTTTCCAGTGGGTATGGTCGTATGTGATTATTTACTGCAAGCAGACAATTTATCAAGGGCACGTAATGATGTGTGAAGGAGGTAAACTAGGTGTGGTCGCTGTTCAAGAGTCAAGATGTACATAGAGGTAACTCAACTCCTAACTTTGTCAATGCTTCTCGAATCTCAGCAAATGACCTCGCTTCTTATGCATAGTACCACTTCTGTTTCTATACCTTCGTCCTGTCATCGTTTGTTACCGATATCTCAGCTGATCCTGTTTCTCCCTTGCTCATCCATCGCTCGTCCATTACTCGTCCCTAATGATCTCGCCTTCCATTCCCCTTCCATTTCCTTTCCCTTATCCCAACGCATTCCCGATCCGGTTCCGGTTCCACCCATCAATAAAAACTGAATTCAAGATCAAGCGGAGGCATTGACTCGAAATAGTCCCATACCTCTGACCAGAGTGTCGAATCGGGTGATTGAGGTTGCTGCTGGTGATTCTGGTTCTGTTTAAGGTGCAGCGGAGGGTTTAGTGTCTTGTTGGTCACCTTCTATTTTCTTCTCCGACGGAAGGGAGCTGTGGACTTCCATATTTGTTGATAGGGTGTTATGGTGGCGATGGGGGGTTGGTAAGTGTGAATATGTGTCGCAGAGGAAGTACTTGGTGCTTAGTATTGCTTCAGCCATCGACTGGGGAGAAGATTGTTCATGTGCTCGGTAAAATGGTCCGTTGCGGTCTGGTCGCCTCCCAAAGATCCCAAGGGTAGATAGATGCAGATAATAGATATGTTGAATCAGATCTTTTGTTATCAAATCATACCCGAGAATTAAACCCCGAACCACCCTGATACACGCGCGACGATGAACCACTGCTGACAGAGGAGGACCCCTGGTTCGCTTTCTTCCGCGGTTTGTTGTCGTAACCACAAAGCATGAGCATGAAGTGTTGGCGGGAGCCGGCGATGGTCTGTCAAGTTGGATGCCGCCGGTTAGTCAGCGTCTATATGTAGCAAATGACTCGAGATGTGAGGGGAGGAAATGGTAAGGCGCATAGGAATGGGAATGGGAGGAGAGCGGGCGGGCGGAAACGCACCATGCCACTGGCCTCAGCATGGGTGATCAACAACTCGGGGTCGTTGAGAAACATGGAGGCTTTGCGACGCTTCTCGCGGGTGTCGTAGTCGACGTGATGATTGGAGTTGGACATGATGGAGAGGGCTTTAGCGTTGCCGGAGATTTCTACTCTGTGGTTGATGGTCATGTTAGCCTGTGTTGATATTGATGTTTCCTTTCTCCGTGCTTCCTCCTTGTTTTGAAGTCTTGCCCTTGCTCGTGCTCTCTTTCCTCGAAATGCACACGCCTTCTTTTAAACGCGACCTCTTTCTCTGCAAGAACCCCTTCTCCGCTGCAAGGCACCCTCCTCCTGCAGCCCCTCTTCCTGGCGTTCCTCTCCTGCCTTCCTCCGCCACTGTTCTTCGACACCATCAACCCCATCCCATCCCAAACCCTTAACCACCCGAAACCGCAACCCAACCCGCAACCGCAACATCATCAACAACCCCCCATCCAAAAAAAAGAACTCAAAGAAAAGGGTGATACTTACTTCCTCCGAACATTATTCCTCTCCCCCCATGACAACCCACCACCACCTCTCCCCATCCCCCTTCCCGCTCCTGCTCCTGCTCCCCTCGCACCCACACCCCTCCCCATCAACCCTCCTCCCGGCCCCCCACCATCAAAATCACTCTCCTCATCCGACCATTCAGCATACGGATCTTTGCCTCTGGCTTGCTTGTCTCGCATTTCCGGGGTGAAGTTGACATTGGTGGTGCTGCTGCTGGTGGTTGCTGAAGGATTGCTGGTGAGGTTGTTGTGGAGGTTGGATGTGCTGTTGTTGTGGGAGGAGTTGGTGGTCGTTGAGGCGAAGGGTGAGTGGGTGTCCATTGTTGGCTGTTGTGGACTGGGTGGGGTGGAAGGTGAGGATAGGACGGTTGGTGGTGATGGTGAATGTTGGTAGTGGTTGATTGAGGTTTGTTAAATGCCGCTGGTGATGAAAGGTATGTTGACTGGTTGATTCGATTATTCGAAGGGTGATGAGAAGTGAACGATGAATATGTCCGCAGTGGTGCTGGTTGGGGCGAGATAGGTAATGGATCTGGCGTTCACTCTGTCGCTTCCAGAACGTTTTATATGTTTGACTTTCGACTTCGTAATCTGTGCTGACACCGATTCCAGTGATATCTTTCGGATTTCGAAATGAGATGAGGGATGTTGCGAGCTTTGGTGAATTGGGTTGGCAACCCCTCCCGTCACAGGTCGCGCGCGCTCGGTGGCCGTTAAGATAGTATAACGTTTGGGCGGTTACTGCTTGTTCGTTTTACGCAGTCTCAGCGGACCGAATGTTTTCATGGGTTTCTGGAGACGCAGAGCTCGAACTCAATCCCTTGTTGTCCGATTATTGTCACGGGCTACAGGTCATCTTATATCCTCGTTCAGTGGTGATTGAAGGTTCGTTGTTCAGTGTGATAAAGTGAGTGCAGTGTAACGACGTCGTGACGAAGTCCCTCAGCACAATTAGTGGGGTACCTTGTCTACATAATATTTGAATAACTGGCGATCTTTGGCCCGCCTTAGCGTTTCTTAATTGTACAAACCAAGCGTATCAACATCGATCCCATCTAAACAGCACTCTCACCACCACACCGGTATAAACAAACCCATTGAAAGCTCGCCTGCACCTATCCGCACCGCCATCTCCATTGATTTCACATGCACAAATGGGCATATGGTGAATGCAAACAGTCAATTCGTGAACAGGCGGTAAAGCAGTGGCCTGTAGTGTGTTACCTCATACGGAACTGAAAACTGCGAAAAGGAATTGGGCCTCCTACGAAAGTCGGAATCTCTGTTTTCTCAGATATGATGCTCAACGTTAGATAGGTGTCCGTATCAAACAATGCGCATTGTAGTTCACCAGCGACCCGACATGTCATTTTCAGTATCAACTGTACCAAAGTTTCGAGTCACGGATGACTGGTCACGTTTCTGGTTCCCACGTATATAAAATAATGCAAAATCAATGTCCCCTTCCTATCTCGGGATCTTAATACAAGTAAGTGTGTACATATACCTGAATATCCAGATGTCTAGCCCGCAAACAAACGAACCGGTTCGCCATATCACCATTCATCGCGTGCATCCATGCTGTTTCGGGAAAACCAAGCATTACCACTCGTAAATCAGGTTGTTCTTGTCTCCATCCATTGCCTTCTTGCTTTGATTCGATTCAGTCTCGCCCGTCTTCGCTGCGGGCGCGTTGTTTTGACTCAATAGTTTTGTTGCCTAACGAAAAGGAAATACTGTATAGCCATAAAAGACGCCGTCCGGTGTTCCGAAACAAAACGCTGTCCCAATGATTTAAAAGAGAAAAGAATGGCAAGTGTCGTGTATATTGAATCGGCAGGGGAAGGGAACTTTGGCGGCATTTTTCATGGCCTCGAAATAGTGATTATCCAGAAGCCATCAATTGTGTGTAGGTGATATCACCTATCACCCGTGCCTTGGTAAACACCACGTCGAAACCATTGTAAACTCGCGGTGGGAACAGCAGAACTGTCGAAGGATGCGGGTATTCACATCACCGGTGGGCTGAAGAGAAGGGCCGAGCCGGAATCGAATTGCGAATATCCACGCTACCAATATAAATGTTCCTTATCGTCGCTATCCGCTTCCATTCAGTTTCGCTCGCCTTTGGGTCATGCCACGAGAACACGGGTGTTTCAGGCCGACTTCGACTATGGTGTGTTGATGGCAAGCGTTTCGACCCGAATAGGGCCTAAACACGCCCCTCCTGTTTGCCTGCAACGGTTGTTCATGTGAGGATCCTTTCCCTGCCGTAGCTCATAGCGGCCTCGGGCTGCGACTCTAGGGTGCGGCGCCTAAGAAAATTTATATCCAATGATGACGAACGGCTCAGCGATGGTATCATGGTTACCAGGTCGAGAACCACAATCGCCGCTGAAAAGCTATCCCCATGCGATGCTAGCAAGCACTGCTGGCAGCGAGCCTGGGCGGAACAACTGGAGGCAATATGGTCCTTGTACAACGGAGGGACTCAAGCGGGACTAGGAACGTCATCTTGATGCCTAACAACAGCCTCGCCTCGCGTTTCGCACTTTTCGTGACATCGAAGCGGTTATGGATCTAGACCCAAGAGCCGCCGCCAAGCCGCGTGGACCAAAGCGGGATTACGAGGTGGCCTCAGAGGGGGCATATGAGGCCTGAGACGAGGTCGTGGCCCAGGACATGTTAGATTCGTCAGGGGTCAGCGCGAGTTCATTAAAGCCATCCTTGAGTCGCGCCTAGCGAAAGTTGATGACAGCAAGCTGCGACACCGTTAGCACAAGTCCACAAACCCGGAGGAAGATTGTACGTACCCGACTATTTAAGCCATACACCAGCTTTCCTCCCTCTGCATCCCAGCCAAGGCAGGGTGCGAGGATCTCGTCCGCTTCTGCGCCTGTTTTGGGGCTCCTCCAACCCGGATGCGACTCCTTGTTCCAGCTTGCATAGGGCACCGTCGGATCGTCAAGCTTCCACACCAAGACCCTGTCCGCGGTTGCTCCGGCAATATGAGTGCCGTCGGGGGTCATCGCAATGCTAGCAATCTGATCGGCCATCGTCATCGAGTACTTCGCCTTGTTATCCGCGTTACGCACGTTCCATATGCAGATGGCGCCATCTTCTCCACTGGACGCAAGCAATCTTTCATCTTCCTCCGGCTCACGGTCCAAGGGCTGCCATAGAAGACCGGTGATGTTTCCGATATGGGCGCTGATGGACCGCCGTTGGCCCGCATGGTCCCAGATCTAACGAGTAGTGTAAGTAGAGGTTCATAAGTTGTTGTTTTCTTGCTTGTACCGCCCCACTTACATGAATGACGCCCTTTTCAGTGGCAGTAGCAATAAGCCCCGTCTTTGCGTCGTACTTGATCTGGCTGAAACTTTCGTCCTTGCCGGTGTCAAACTCTCTGCCAGGTTCGATGCCCTTCTCTCCGCAGCGCAAGGCGACCAGGCAATCACCTCCACAAATGACAAACTCGGTTTCGCTAACCCAGCAAACATCGAGAACACTATCGTCGAGAGTGCGTTCAACGAGGAAAGAGGCCGAGTTTGCGGTAGATAGCGAAAATGCAGTGACCATTATGCCGCGGCTATCGAGACTGACGCCCAAAATCAAGTCGTTGTTGGGGC
Organism: Neurospora sp. CHS-2018c; assembly: GCA_009806235.1. Classification (NCBI taxonomy): domain Eukaryota; kingdom Fungi; phylum Ascomycota; class Sordariomycetes; order Sordariales; family Sordariaceae; genus Neurospora; species Neurospora sp. CHS-2018c. The sequence continues at coordinate 92,723 of RAPC01000100.1, forward strand.
TCCAACGCAATTTGATGACAGGAGGGTCGACGCCATCGAAGCGGTGGATAGGCGAGCCATTGACATCCCAGATGCTGACGCGGGACTTACCCCCATGATCCACAGCCAGGGCAATGGCAGTACCGTCGACGTTCCAGGCAAGTGACGAGACGGTGGACGACTTGAGGACGTCCTGCTCGGTGAGGCTGGAGAAGCTGGAGTTGAGCGTGAAGGGGGGGGCCGTGCGGTCATCCACGTGACCTGCAGGGATGTCGGCCACTGGGGCGTCTCCACGCGAGACAGTCCAAAGACGGGCTAGCGCCTCGGTCCCGGCAACCGCCAAGATGGACGGGTTGCTGGGGTTCCACTCGCAGAACAGCGCCAGCGGCGACGCAATAGGGTTTTCGGTCATCTGGTCCTGGCTTGTTGATAGTTCCGACTCGGTGCTCTCGTCGGCGCCCATGCGCAGGAATACCGTCGCCGGCGTGAGATCTAGCGGCTCTTCTGTCTGGGTGCCCTTCTCTGGGCCCTCGGTGCGTGGTGGTGGAGATGCGGCCTGCTCGCCCTCCAGGGGCGACGGGTAGGCATGGTTGTTGTTGACATTGCTGCTACTCGAGTTGTTGCTGTTGCTGTTGTCTGCGTGAGAGTCGATTTCCATGGGCGTAGTGGCCGATTCCGCCCCGTTCCCGTTCTCGATGCCATTGCTCAGCCTTTGTCGCTTCGCAGGCGTTCCGTTGCGCAATACGTGATGCGGCCGCTCACTCCCGCGTTTTCGCGCATTTCCATTCTCAATCTCGGTCTCGGCCTCCGATTCATCTTCCTCCTCCATGTCCTCCCCTGATTCATTGGGTGCCGGTTCAAACTTGAGAGGCCCGAACACACCGCGGGCACTCTCGGCTGCTGCTTGCCCTTCACGAGTGTCCTGCTAAAGTGTCAGCATAAAAACCTGGACCCCAGTACAGCGCTGCAACCGCTGCAACCACAGGAGCCGACCCCCGGGGGGTGTCTGGGTGTGCCAGAAGCCAGCGCACCATGACGCCGCCCGCCATCAAGGTAATGCCGGATTGAACCCGATGCAGCTTTTTGGAGAGCAGCGGATCGAGAAGAAAAATGCTAAGAAAAGTGCGCGGCTATCGTACCTGGTTGGCTTCCGCGAATTTCCTTTGGTAGTCTTCATAGATGAGGCCCTTGTTCAACAAGGACACCAGCGCGTACGTGTGCACATGCTTTGCAAACTCAAATTTCCTGTGGGGAGCCTGCACTCGCCATTCTTTCTGGAGTTTGGCGGCAGTGTCTCGATAATCTGTGGGACAAAAGACGGTGCGCGCGGTTAGTCTCACAAGGCGGGAAAACGGGAAATACCAACCGCGAAGCGCCATGCGCGTTGGAGGGATTCAAGAAAAACAGACATACTTGACTCGAGTAGGTATCTAGAAGACGCAAGATGGCAGGTCCATCGTCAGTACGTTGCCATGCCACGGATAGCCCCCGATCTAGGGAGGGAGAGTGCGCCGAGTCTTGACACTTGACAAGCAGCGCAGAGGGCGGCGGGGATGGATGGGCGAACCTCCAAACGAGATAGTTCACTCGGTCCGTGTCCAGTAGTTCTTTCATCGTCGTCGTCGCTCACGGCAGGTTGCTGGGGCGGCGAGCGATTGGACGCAGGTTGTGAAAACGGGATGAAGGCGACAGATGTACTGGTCGGCGCGGTCCAGGGAGACGGCTCGTATCAACGACCCAGGCGCGGCGAATGGGTGTCAAGTAGCGCGTTTTCAAGAATGCCGAATCTGTAGCTCGTGGTGTTTACGGTTGGAACGGCGACGCTGAGGGTTGCGGAGGGCGGCTGGCAGGATGGGATGGGGGAAAAAGGAAGCCTTCAACGAAGATTGGCAACGGTGCCTCGTAGATTTGTGGTAGATTTGGCTGGATTTGGCTTTGGCCTCTGGGACTGGACGGCGGGTAACGGGAGGGCCCCGGGCAGTGCGGATTTCGAGGTGTTCCACCGCAGCGCAGGGCCAGGCAGTGGGCAAGTGGGAGTGGGTGCCGTGGGTGCACTGGGTGCCCTGGGCAGGAGCTGCTTCTGCTGCTGCTAAAATGGAGGACAAGGAAGGTACCTCCACGAAGGTCACTGGTGGCCCTGCCCCGGTCCGGTCGTTGCCCTGGCGGCCCTGGGCCTTGCTGCTGCTGCGCGTTTAGGCGAGTGCTAAAATGCAGGCCGCGCGCTAGTCCCTTTTGGGATATGGAGAAATGGAACTGCGAGTGCCACGCCCGCTTGCCCAGACAGCAGACAGACGGGCACCTTCAATTCGAACTTGCAATTGACGATTAATTCAAGAGCGTTGACATTTGTTGCGAAGAGACGGCATTGGAAGCGAATTCAACGTCATTCATGGCAGCGCAAGCACCAAGTAATGTATCAAATGCATTTGTGCATTTGCATATGCAAGTAGTTTTCAGTTCGTCTACATCTACACTCCGGTGCATCTGCCGCGACCGGAGAGGGGGGCGTCGATGAGGAACGGGGGTCATTCAGCCCATCTGGAAAACCCCCTTCATGTTGCTGCTGTCGCCTCACCTCCTCTTGGACAGCCAATACTAGGTTGTATCCATCATTTTATTGTGCATTGGTATCGCGGGAAAAGGGGGTTCAGTATCCGACTCTGGGGTATGGGATTAAAGCGCTTCACGGCTACGTAGCGTTCTAACAGGCAAACTTTATGCCATGTTTGCTTCTTTCATCTGTTGTTGTTGATAAATGAGTCTTTCATCCGATCAGTTGAAGGAATTGGATGGCAGTTGTTTCGCGTTTCATCGGCGGTCTTCTGGATCAGGCACAGGACGATCCATTTTACGTTCTGGGTGCCCGGGGCAGTCGAACATTGGGTTGGCCGGGATATGATGGGTCAGGATTCAGTGATTCTGTGTCTTTCGTCCCGCGGCATCGAGGTGCAGTGGGTGGGATGCAAGTCGCCCTTCTGCCTTTGACCTGCTTTTAGACTCTTGTACATCGATGTGCGCCGTTACGAACTACAAATGCTCATGAAACTTCAAGGCCGCTTCCACCTTATTTCCATGATTCGCGGATAACAGTGCCCTTGCCTCCCTTTGGGCTCCTGGCTCCTGGCTCCCTAGGCTCCTGTTCGCGAGGTGACGATCCCTTTCTCACATTGGCCCAACGTGTAACCAACCATCAATCAGCCCGTGGCGATGATCCATGCGGCAGACCCAAGTCTCGCACCCCACCGACCGACGGGAATGGCTTTCCAAAGCACACCAGTCTGTTCTTTGAGCTCTCCATCCACCTTATGCTGTACATGGGCAGCTTTGTTCCGTTTGGCTCGATTTGCGATTGATCCCTCAACTTGGGCTGGTTCACTTGAAATCCGGAGGAGTAGAAATGGCAGTTGAACCATTCTGCTGTAGCGTGTTGCAGACCTGCTCCCCAGAGGAACAAAGGGATCATGTACAGTAGCATGTACCAGAAGAAATGTGACGGTGTCCGGAGTGTGGTGATGTGCTCCTGGCGTTCCATTTCTGGGCTGTCATCCTCTCTTTGCCATCCATCGAATGGGCAGCCAATCAGCACGGGCACTGGAAAAGGTCGCTGCTGGGCAAGGGTGCCATGGCCCGGGGTCTTCGATCTCGAGCAGCCGCCGCAACGATTGGCTGCAGCTGGTTTTGACGTGCCTTTTCATCAAAAACAGCCCGGTGGTTTGTTTCAGGGGTACAAGTACAAGCGTCCCGCTCTCACCCCACACCTTTTTGGGACGCTGCCGGTATCGAGACTGCGACCCTCTTTTTTTTCCCTCAAGACCGAAGAGGCGACCGAACTGTGGCACGCGTGCCTTGTGCGGAGACGTTCGAGTTGCAGAAGGCAACGCCAGTTCTGAATTGCCTCGGGGTCATTGCCGCTTGACAGTTAGATGATGTCAAGTTCCATCTCTGCGGCCTGCTACTTCTATGGCATAACCATTGTCTTCTTTTTCTTTCAAGCTGAGGTAGTCGTATTTTTCGATGCAATTTGCCGAAAGTTAAAGAGCTGACCCAAACGTGTGGGGCCAAGCCCAGTCTGGGGCGGTGGAGACCGGGGACGAAGCCAAGTCAAGTAAGCAAGCCAGGGTTCGGGATGGCTTTGAGAACTCGTCAACTCGTGACTCTCGGCCGGATCTCCCAAGACATGGCGGATGTTGAATTGTATCCCCTTTGCTCATAAACAACAGATGCCGTTGAACTCACGAGAAAGCCTCTGTATTTCCCCATGGGAGCACATCATCGCATTGCAAATCCATCATCATCAACCCAAAATTCAAGCCACACAGATTGGGTAGCCGGAAGTGCGTAAGCTCCTGCTGGAACCCCGTGCCGCTGTGGTTCCTGGTTGTCTTGCTTTGACGTAGAACGAACTGGGCGGAACAGCCCCCCTTGCATTCTTGTTACGTCGGTTGAAGGGGAAGTTAGGAATCGAACTGGAGAGCAAAAGTTGAGCCAGTCATACAGTGATTCTTTGTGTTTCTTGGTGCTGTTCTCATTGTCTTCGCCGCATGATCCGGATCGATTCATGTCCTTTGTCCTCCTGTCGGTCTGGCTGTTGTTGAGTTGTGACGGATGCTGCATGCCTGTTGGATTCAAAGTTCATCGTCAAAAGGTACGTATCGTCTGCAGAACGGGGCATTATGATGGCATGGCATTGGGCAATCTCCATAAAGTGGAGCACGATCCAATTCTTAAAAATGTGGCTCGTGCCTTTCCGCATCCTCCAGTGACACATGATCGCCGGCCCGCGCTTTCTTGACACCTGAGGCAACACTCCAGTCCGGCTCTAGAACCTTGCAGGCCAGACCACGGGACATTCCGTGACCAGACACGGACCCGCCTGGGCGCGACGGCCCTGCAGCTTGACAGCTTCTGACAGCGACAAGTGACGACCCCTCGAAGTCGGCGACAGGACAGCACCGGCCCCGACCACGAACTCGACGAGAATGCTCTGACAGCGATCCCAAGATACCTTACTATTACCACTACTACCGTATAGACGATACCCAGACCATTAGACAGTAAACATAATCACCACCATGCCGCCCCGAATAAATCTCCCGCCCGTGACGCGCATCAGCCTCATCGCCCTCGGCCTCCAGTCCGTCCTCAGCGCTGCCATCCGATACCGCCAGTGGACGGCGCACTCCGAGATTGTCATCCCATATCTCAATCTGATTCCCCAGCTATCGCTCGTCTACCCGTGGACCTTTGTGACAACCACCCTCGTCGAGAGCAACATCTTCAACTTCAGCATCGCCGCCCTGACCCTCTACCATGGCGGTCGTTACCTTGAGCGCGCCTGGTCCTCGCGCGAGCTCGCCAAATTCCTGCTCGTCACCTCCCTAATCCCGAACGCTCTCTGCTTTGCCACTTTGATCTTCTTCTTCACCTTTACCAGGAACGAGCGATGGACGTACGTACACGATCCAAGCCAGCTAAGACGCATTGCTGCTGGCTATGGCTAACCTTTTGCTGTCCACAGACTCATGACCATCGCCGGCACGATCTCACTCCAGATTTCCTTCCTCGTCGCTTTCAGCCAGCTCGTCCCCGCCCACACCGTCACCCTCTTCCGCGGCATCCTCTCGCTCCGCGTGCCCCGTTTCCCGCTCCTCTACATTGGCGTCGTGACAGCCCTCTGCCTCACGCCCATGCTCACGAGCGTATCCTTCCTGCTCGCCGTCTACGGCTTCATCACAAGCTGGACCTACCTCCGTTTCTACAAGGCCGTCTTTCCCGACCTCGACCAGTCCCAGACGAGCTCCCTCCGCGGTGACGCCAGCGAGACCTTTGCCTTTGCCGAGTTCTTCCCCGGTCCCGTCCGGCCCGTGGTCGCGGGCATCTCCGAGAACGTCTTCAACGTGCTGGTCGCCATGCGCGTCTGCACGCCGTTTACTCAAGACCACATCTCAGCCGCCCGCGGCGATAACGCCTTCTCGCACCAGAGCCACCAGCGCGGCGCGCCCGGCAGCGCAAGAGCCGAGGCCGAGCGCAGGAGGGCGCTGGCTCTCAAGGCTCTCGACCAGCGTCTGCATGCTGCCACCGCCGGTGCCGCCGCTCGCGCTTCGAGCAACCCAGCCCCGCCCGCTGTTCAGCCCCCTGCCCCATCGGCCACCGGCCCAACCGTCCAGACACAACCGCAGGCGAATACACAGAAGACGATGACGGCGCAGACGGGCGAGGCGGGCTCCAGCTCCGATAATGACGGCAGCAGAAGCAGCGCTTAAACAGGAAAAAGAAGTGAAAGAAGGGGACTATTGCAGCCGTCGGTTCGATTCGATGGATTTAATATCGGTGCGAGCGGTTGAAAGATCATCGGGAATTCCCTATCCACAAGATCCAGCATGGCTTACGATAACGCGACAATCATTCGTGGGAGCGGGCGGAGCTAGAAGGCGAAGAGGTGCATTGATACCAGAGTTGGACATTATTCGAAGAGATGGCGTCCCCGCCATGCCATACCTTTGGCGACATGCCATGAAGAACGAAGCAACCCAGGAAGGAGTACTACTAGCAGGAGGAGTAAGAGGAGGAAGGGTAGCAGCACGAGAAGGGGAAGGAGAAGAAGCAGGAGGAGAGGAAGTGGAATATCAAGACTCAAAGTAGTGGGTGTGCGTCCAACCCAATGGATCTGAGAAGTGGAAAACCCCAACTGACGCCTGTCACGTACAGTATAAGCATAATGAGAGAACAGAAAGTAGTAATTGCTCAGAAGAGACAGAATTATCAACAACCTCATAAACAGTGTTTGACTCCATGAACACTCAAAAAGGGATGCAGCTTCTCTGAGTTAGCGAGTGGCCGTAAGATTAAACTGTGCATAACACAGTCAGATCAGGCAGTTTAGCTTGACAAGACTTCACGACGCGATCGAAAGACCGTATAATGCATGACTGCGACATGGCTTGTGTCTAGTTGGAATACTAACCAGACTGTATGTGGGAGCCTTCAAGGTAGAAAATGACTCTCCTGATTGTAGTTGGAAGGTATTTGAAGACGAATATATGTGTGGATGGAGGATGTACCAAAGAGATGATGTCTTCGACGTGTTCCGCTTCTTTTGAAAAGAACTTGCTGCTTCCCTGGCATTCTTCTTGCACCTCTTTTTGACATCAGACACTCTCCGTCCTTAACATGTTCACAGATTCCTACCTCGAACCGTGAGTTAAGATCCTATAACGAGATCGGAGATCTTCATCCAGGTTCGTCTTTATTCTTTTAAACTCCGTCTTTGCAAAGCTGTACAGCGTCCTTGCTAACGATGATAGTACAAGGACACTCCCAAGTTTCAGCTTTTACAAACTTTCCCTTCCCTTCCTTCCTTCGCCCCCGACTCCCGTGCACGCTGTGCTGTGCGTTTGACTCGGCTGCAAGTCCACCCTCTTCCTCTTCGTCTTTTTTTTTTTTTTTTGCACTTTTCTTCTGCTGGCTGATTTGTTTTGTTCAACCGTCTTTCTCATTCTAGTGTATGAGATTCACCGATGCGACGACGACCACAAACGAGAGCCATTCTGATTCGCATGGTCACTCTGCCATGCCCATGATTAACCACACACGGCGCATACAGCCCACTAAACAGCAACAGCGGCCGCAGTGCCAGTACTGACTGGAACTGGCAGCAATAAGAGGAAAGTGATGGCAGCAGCAGTAGGTGCCGGTGTGTGTTCCAGCTGATGATGCATTAGCAGCTGGATTGGCAGCTGGTGTCCCATGGCTTCGCATCCTTCTTCTTCTCTTCAACGTAATCAGAGCAGCTTTAGAAACAGGTGCATGTTGATGGAAATGTGGGTATGCAAATTGTGTTGTCCCAAGGTTATGAAAATGGACACTAGCCCAATGTTATCAAGCCAAGTGTGGTTTCTGGAGGGTATCAAGATAAGCAACAATGGGGGGGACGAGAAGAGCAAGAGGAGGAGGAAGAGAAGGACGAGGAGACAAGTAACGAGAGGAAAATTATGTCAGTTCGAGTGTGTATAGGATGAGTTCGGGAATGGTTGGGTAGAGGAGAAAAAAAAGGGTCCAGGTGATGACGGGACTCAAGGTCGGAAGATACAAAACTGGTGGTGTCGTTGATGAAAGTGGACAAGGAGAGGGCGCTTGCCATAACGACGTTGAAAATGAGGATGAGGATGAGGATGAGGATGATGCCGATGACTGTGATTTTGTTGAATGAAAACAAGGAGGAGGAGGATAAGGTTGATTGTGAGAGCTATGATGAAGGAGATGATATTTGTTATCAAGGGTAAATGAAGAAAACTTTGATTACGGTGGGGAAGTTGAGGGAGAGGACGATGAAACGGTGACAACGACGGCATTGCTGAGTTTAACAATGATATCTCTAAGGACAATAATGAGGATAACGATATTGATGGGTACCAAGATGACAGTTCAAGGGAGGCGTACCCGGATGTTGAAGAGGATCAGAGGTATAAATATCAGTATCGTTATTAGAGCTTATTGCGGAAATAGCTCCCGGTACCGAGGTCAGATAGAGTCGGATATACCTGGAAGTTTCTTGGCCTTTCAAGTCTCGCTTCAGAAGCAAAACACCACAACATGCCTTCAGCCCTAGGTAAGCTTCTCTTGGGCACCATCTATCCTCTCGTCTTCTGCCCATAATGGACTGGCTGACCCGGAGCCCGGGCTATGGAGTAGTTCCGGTCTAGAACTGACGTCAACTGTTATTGAAAACCACCTTCACAAAGATGTCTTCTGTTCCACGAGATCTCATCTCCCAAAGATTGGTCGTAGTCACACTGCCCAGTGTCAGTCACATCAGTACCTCAGACCTTACGGGGCACTTTAATATCCCCATCAAGTGGTGAAGTCATCAATGCACAAAATCATGGCTGGCAAGTCTTGCCCTCAAACAGATCAAATCTCAGCCTCTCTCGTTCCAAACCCAGCACAGGCTGAATCCGCAATCAATCCGAAGTGAGACTTTTTCCAGCCATGATAATCTCGTTCGAAGAAGGGGGGCACGTAACTGAGACACGAAGACTCAGTGATCAACTGGTGCGCACACTAGGCAGTGCACACTCCCTACCAAATCGGGTACCGGGTCCGACCTCGTGGCTTTGCTCGTTTAAAAGGGGTGTTGCCTCTTCAATCTCAGAGATATATGTATGCAAGACGGAGGTCAGAGGACGAGGTAAGGAAGGGCTCGTGTTACCTGCCAGCTTTATGCCAGGGGTCAGTGAATCACCTCAGATCAAGCCACAAATTTGCTGCTGATTGACGCTTGTATCATCAGCGAAAGGAGATAGGATGAGGCGTTCTTGTGGCGGCCCTATCAGGCTAAGGGGGGCACACGCATAAAAGTTGCGCGACGTCTCTCACCAGCCACTTGACCAGAGTGTGTGTAGCGTTTGTCCCAGGACGGAAGAAAACACCCATAATGTGGCTTGATGGGTAGTGCAGTAGCAAGCAATATCCTTCCTATACCACACCAAAAATGTACGTATGCAGGTAACTCGAGTGCTGTAACCTCGTCCAGATGTCACAGGATTCCATCACTCATCATCCCTTCATAAACCCACCGCATCCATTCCACAGCATACACCCGATCCATGGCCCCGTCTAGCCTACTCGTCCATCATGACAATGAAAGTAGGTAGTGACATGGTAACACATAACCACCAGACAGACGGCAGACGAGACCAGCAGACGGGGACAACAGACAGACAGACATGAAGACGGGAGAGACAAGATAAATCAGAAACGAAGCGAACGACAAAAAGAGAAAGAATCTGTGGTGCTGTTTGGAGGAGACGCATATCCGGTTCGGCTTCGGCTTCTTGCATGGGCAGGTGCCTGCAGCCAAGAGAAGGAAGCATCGTGTTATAAAGAGAGAAAAAAAGGGGTGGGGTTAAGGGAAGAAAGAGAAGATGACAACTGATACATTTGTACGTCCTTGGGCAACCGCCCCCCTCCCCCGTTCGTAAAACCTCGGGACCTCAGCAACGCAGCAAGTTAGTACAGTAGGAGGGAATGAGGAGGGACAACATGACCTGTTTCAACGTCTCGCGCAGTCTGCTTGGGATTTGCATATTCGGTAGATGCACAGGTTCGGGTTCTGTGTTCCCGTTCCACCACTTGATATGATATGTATCGAACGGTTCGAGACATCATGGTGAGGTGTATGTGTTGCGATGTATAAGCGAAGGGGACTTGAACGAGGCCAAGACATGGGATTTGGAAAAGAAAAGCACCAACAGATTCTGTAAGAAAGTCGGGGCAGACCACACAAGGCTAATATAGAGAACGGAGAGAAAGACGAGTTGGAATGTAGGATGACACATCCAGATTAAAGAAAGACATCCGCCGCAGGGATGCACGAGGTTTCGAGAAGAGAGAGCGGTCCTGAATGACAGACACACGACTTATGAAGCCTCGTAGTACCTACACCAAACATCCCTCATCCCCCCAGGCTCGGGAGGCCGCATTCCTCCCAAGTGTACAACAGACGCCACTGGGCGCATCAGTGATTGGCGTCACCTTGCCTGTTCCACGAGGATCCGTTTGGTGGTTTTGACCGACTTCGATGGAGTGTTTCGAGCCTTACGAGATCCTTTCCTGTCTCGCATTCAAGCCCCCTAATATTCTCATCGTCCTCGATAAATGGGAACACGGGCAGCTGGCGCCTCTAAAGCGACTTAGTATCTTGCAGAAATGGGTAGGGCATGTTGGATGTTCTGAATCCAGGGTTAGGGTTCAAATGGTTCGGGATATTGTGACGTTCCCAAGCCTTCGAGAGCTTGATAACCGAAAGCTTGTGTGACGAGCCATCTCCTGTGTAACGGTTCGGCAAGGCAAGGGGCCAATAAATATCATGAAGCTGCTAATCCCAAAGGGGGGCTGGCCCCCGTTGGCATTTGTCCGTTGGTTGTTCGACAGGCTGCTGAACATGCTGCTGCTGAGGAAGGGTGTCACCAAGGGGTTCGTTTCCTGCCTCGAGGGAACCTGGGGTGCTGGGCCCTGGGTGCACACGGGGTGATAAGGAGAGATGGCTTGGCCCGGTGTGTCTGAGACGACCGCGTTTTGCGCCGGGCGATTTGATCTCTTTGATTGCTCAGCGTCGATCCTCTGTAATGAATCCTTGCAGCCAAGCCGTTGAACCAACCACCTGCTCGGAATATTTGTGCCACGCCGTGGGACTCCAAGCTAGTTACTCAATGAGCAACACTAGAGGCTTGATGGCTTAAGCCACAATCATGCCTCCTCCATCTCCACGCTCAGAATCCGGACATTATCATGCCAGCCCGGCTGGAAACGTGGCGCACAGACTCTTTGTCTCGGTCTGAATCTGGATTCCAGATGATCCGCTGGTGCCTGGCATTGTAATGACAACGACTCCATGGGGATGGATGGGGGGCCAAGTCCTTTTAGGGTGGCAGTATCGGGCGTAAGATTCGCTAGACGGATATACTTGACCTTTGGGCGCACAACGGACAGTGGCAGAGTTCTGGTGTTGCGAACCAGGGGACTCGGGAGAGCTGTGAAAGGCGCTCCCGTCCTGCTAGGGCGTTGTTCACGTGCTGATTGCTATGCTGCAATGCAATGAAACCCATTAAAAGTTACAGTTGATATGCTGAGGTGTTCGACTAGCGATTCGAGGCGGGCCTTTCATCGCTGGAAACCCCCATAGAAGGCAAGGTGCCGCTGGCCTGTCAGCATGGCACTTGGGCGCTTCAGTACGCATGGAATTGGGCCTCATTATCTTTCATGGATTTGATGGCCCCTTTTTCGGTGAAGATACGTCGTTTGATTTGCCTTGTCATTTGCCAATGACAACAAGGCATGCATTGCTTGTGAAGGACCCTGTTGGGACTTGCATGCCCAAGCCTTTTGCCATCTCTCGGCTGCGTACAAAAACTCATGGGTTTTGTGCGATATGTACTGGATGCGCAGAGACGGGTGCTGAATCGCGGAAATGCAGTGGTGTGCGGAAGTGGTGACAACTCAGGTCCCGTCGTGGTGGTCGTAGCGCCCCGAGTCGCACCAAACTGGACCGTCACATCGGGTGGATTTTGTTGAGGGGAATTTGAGTGGAATTTGAGCCTCTTTGGTGGGTGGAGCCTCTAGTAAAATAGAGTGGAGGAAAGGCTGCGACCGATATTGTCGTCACCGTCCACTGGAATCTCGGCATCCGCCATCCTCGATCCTGACAAGCGTTGTGTAGCTGATGAAAATGCGGAACTGGAACACTGGCCGGAACCCACTCATCAAACTCGGCCGTCCTCGGACATGTGCAGATCCTCCCCGTTCCTTCAGGAGCAGTGAACCCGAAAGACACGGTAAAATGAAAATGAGGGAATGTTCACCTGAGGAATCACCATGTCAGCAAACCGATGAAAAAAGGACTGGAATAGAGGCCGTTATCAATTGACCAGCAGTGGACGGGAGGAGTGCTCGGCAGGCCCCTTCGCTTTCTTGTCTTGGGTGTTGCAACGGACAGGTTTGGACTTGCACGTGATCATCGTCTGCACACCTTATCTTACGTAAAGGAGTCCGACAAACGTACCGGGAAGTACCGCGACAAACCCCACCCCGGGCCCGACTCCTCGCGATTCCGTTCCCGTCTCAACTCCGACAGATTCTAGCCCCTTTGATTGTTAGCCGGCCCGCCTGCTCTTTAACTGCACACTCGACTCACCATTTTATCAAATGAAGAGGCGGTTCCAGAAAAAGCATTCAAAGGTACGTTAAAAAGTCAAGAGAAACTTCCCCTCAGGGTTTAACGCCAAGATGGTGCTTAACCTGAAATAGCTCGTGGTCGGTTGGAAGCAACGTTCGGGTTTTTGATCCATTTCATCCAAACCTTCCCGTCCTCGCCTTCCAAACTCGGTGTCCACCCTGTTTCTTTCCCCGGGCGGATCTGTCTCCACTTCTCCTTCCATTTGGTCCCACTTGTGACCGTCGGCTTCCTGTTGTGCCACCCACCTTCCACCACAACCACAAGCCCTTGATCCTTCCATCTGCCTCATCTCAGAAACCTCCCATTTCCGCCAGGTGGATGGCCTGTGCTCAGTCACATCCATCGTCAGACCAGTGACTGACTGACCCCTTTCGGGACATGGCCGGCGATGGTTGAAAGGATGCAGCACGACGACTGCGTAACCACACAATCGTTGCTTTTGTGTCTGCCACTTTCTGCACCCATCTACAAAGGGTGATCGCTGTTATTGCTCTCGCTCTCGTTCACCCCGACTGGCCCACCGACCACTCTGGATGAACGTGCAACATACCGGATATACTGGCGATACAGTACACGATATCAGATCTCTTGTAATCCACAAACCGCCTTTGCTTCCCCGCTCACAAGCGTGCTTCGTCTGACACCAAGATATCACCTCCACAAAAGAGTAATATAACGCGCCATGCAACAACAGAAGAGAACCCCAGCAAACCCTCTTTTCCCCTTGACAGGAATGTGCCTGGATCTGGTCATCCATCCCCCATGGCAGTGATGATAATTAATCAGCCTCTCTTGAGCGGACGCTCTGCCTGCTCCAAACGCCTGCTACAAACCGTTTTCTGTTCTAGACCTACCGAGATGCCCATCGGAACGAAACGAACAGCCAAGACACATCACAATTCCGCACACCCAGCACCCGCATATGCGATGCCCCATGCGTGTATAAAACTCGGTGACACATGTTTGGCAACAGGGCTTAATTCAGTACGAGCATAACATGACGCACGCACACTTTACACGCCGCGCGCATTCGGGACACATGCGTGATCTTCCCTTTCAAAATGCTCCTCGCTCTCAACTGCGTCGGTGGATGTGGCAACCACAAGCGGGATGGATGGATGGGATGGTTGGTGGTTAATAAAACGGGATTCGCATTCAGCAACACCACATCGGACACCACCGGACCATGACCACCACCATCCGTCAGGTCTGTTTTGTTACTGGCCCATTCATATGTCACTTGTCTTGTTCTTGTCGTTTCAAACCGCCTCATATCCAAGGGATATATAGCATACGCAGTACCGAGCCAATATTGTTGTTGTTTACCTATCATCATTGCCGTCACTTCTTGCTATCTCATCCCGTTCATCTTCTCATATCTACTTCTCCCATGGTACCTCCTAGACTACACACCAATCTACAGCATAAGAGCAACCAGAAGCATACCACACCATTTCATTTGCTCCCGCCCAGACTCGCTCCGCATTTTCCACATTTTGTACCCTACCCATCTCACCCACGCTTCCTTCCACGCTACCATTTCACCCACCTTACCATCCGAGCCAACCATTCGTCACAGGCTGCCAGCAATCCAACAATCCGACACGTTCGACGCAACCCAGCTGATGAGCCACACCCATCCCATCTTGCCATCCTCGCTTCCATGGTGCGAGAACTAAAAGAAATACCAAACTACACCAAACACGGAATTTGGTTCCGCCTCGTCTATCACCTATTTCGGTACGTACACTACAGCCCACGACGTTCGGCTTTATTAACTGATATCCCACCCTACCACCCCAGAGCTGGGTGATTAGGGGCCTCTCAGATCCCTGTCCGAACTCCACTTTTCTTGAGCAAAAAGTACCGGGTGTATCTCACCCGTAATTACCGTATTTTACAGACATATGACTACCATATGTATTGCATCTTCGATTGAGATAAAATATTGTCCGCCTGCAAGGGAAATATTTCGGTAATTTACAGGCTGTAAGGAAAGGGTACCGAAAGATACCTGTCACGTGATAAGCCCCACATTCTGAGAGGCCCCTATTCACCGGGCCCACCACCCCATCCATCCATCCAACCCGTCAGCCCAATCTTTTCACAGCCACCCAACCATCCATCCATCCATGAACCATCCATTCAGCGAGCTACATGGGTACATTAGCCCCTCGTCATGAAACGGAAACGGATGCCTTGTTCGGGTATCTCTTCCATATCACCCTGGCACGCCTGTTAAGATATGGTACGTACATGAGAGTGGATGCCCGTCGTTTATTGCAACCTCACAATTCACATAATTTCAATTTTGCCGGATAACCAGTGCCATTACAGATGTCACATATATGATGCACTATTAATGGGACAGGTAAGGTGGGATTAAAAACGTGCTTTTCGGCCGTGGTAAATATCAACCACAGATAAATACTTGACAAATGGAAAACACAAGGAAATCTTGTTCAAACCACCACAAAACTAGCCTACTACGCTATCAAGAACACAATGGATTGTGTCCAGCTTGTTATAGCACATGCCAACACCTGTCAGATCCATCCTGTCGTTTTCTTTCACCACCATCACAACCCTCCAGACCTCTCGACCATTTCTTCCATTCTCACCACAAAAGAACACCAATAAGAAA
>RAPC01000101.1:0-172137 GCA_009806235.1 Neurospora sp. CHS-2018c
TGGGGGGGGGGGAAAGGGGGGGGGTTTTATAAAAGGGGGGGGGGGGGTGAAAATTTTGGGGGGGGGGAGGGGTTTGGGGAGGGGGAGGGGGGGGGAGGGGGGGGGGGGGGGGGGGGGGGGGGGTGTTGTGGGGGGGGGGGGGGGGGGGGGGGGGTGGGCAGCGAGTGATAGTGATGAGGCCGATGAGGTCATTCGCCTTGGTGATTGCAAGACTGGAGTTGGTCGTCGCTTCCAGCAATAACTACTGGAGTGCGAGGATGAAAGACCACACGTGAAAGATGGGAGAAAGAGGAGGGCCAATAAGGAGAGGAGGAAGATTGAGGAGGAAGGACCAGCAATGTGTGGGCTTATCATCACAATCCTGTTGGTGAGTGAATGGCTCCCCCCTATTTCTGACCACGTGAACCACCGGTCCGGTGAGTTGGCTATCGGACCCGTGCCGGTCCGGTGACTCGTCACCGCTTTGACCTGCAAGTACCGGCATTATCATGAATGGTCAAGGCAGGGTCGACCGACAGGTACGGGGTATCCGCCAGATTTTTGCTGGAAGGTTCAGACGGCTCTCGCAGGCCCCATGACGAAACGCCTTGACTTCCTCAAGCATCAGATCCGTAACCGACTTAAGGAACTTTCTGCAGACCCGGATTTCGGATCTCTCTAGTTTCTACGATATCATGGGGATTGTCGGAGGTTGTTCACGCCACCGAGATCGCAGTATGAGCTTCGCTTTTACGGTCAGATTTTATGGCATTTGACTAAGTTCTCGCCGTTTGCACTATCTTAAACCATGTTGTCATTCAGCCATCTTGTTCTTGGAAGCATCCTTTGTTGAGTTCTCTTGGTCTGGAGGCCGCCAGTGAACTCTCTCATTCCTACTCAATTCTCACCTGCTTCAGCAACATCTTGTAAATGGATTGACGCGGATGTCAAAGGGATCTTTACAAGATTACTCCAACTTGGAACAAACACACCCGTGGCAAGCACCTTTCTTTGAGTGTTTGATGTTCATGTAATACCTATTATGCGTCCCAAATTCCGTTCTGAATCCATCTTTGTGTTTCAAATGGCTTGAAAGCATTCAATGGTATCCTAGAGTACGTTATTTGCAAAATTACTCCTGTCCGGGCTCTACCACGGCTGTTGTCAAAGAAAAAGTGGGTATTCCGGGGGAAAAGTAGACCAAACTGACACTTCATCCGTAGTCCGTACGTACTTCCGCCGGTAAAATACCTTACCTCTAGCAAGCCCGGCGGGACAGGATCCGCCAGGACCGGTGGTGACGAAGCGAGAATGACGTCCGGATATGAAGGAGTACCTTGAGCTGCCCCTTTCGCTTCATTGAGACATTGAGTAACAAAAATCAGGGTGCAAGTGCCGCTGGAGACCCATCAAATTGCCTTCATGGAGATTCCATTTTACGTGACTCAACTTCCAGAGATCGTACAGGTACTCAATTATTCGCTGCTCACCAACCATTGGTTCTCTTATCATGATTTGGTTCTGACTTAAACCAGCGCATTTCCTCGCCTTTGTCCATTAAACTTCTCGGTCTTTCTCCTCATATGAAGAGGCACCAATTTCGTGATTATAACTGTGAGAACAAGGCAGCAGCGTGGATGGTTTGTCGAACTCTGGTCGGCTGGATTGGCCAGAAAACAAGCCTTCATGGACCATGGCTGACAGAGACTATAAGCAATCATGGCATTGTGGACTGGAAGAAAGGGCAGTCAGCATGGCCCCATTTTGTTCGGGTAATCCACTGTCCTCTGATTCATCTTGCTTTCCCTTGTAGATGTGCCAGCTGGTGGAAGTGCACGAGCGTCAGGGTGGTATTCACGTTGGTGTATTGCTTTCACTATTCACAAGGATCACGAGGCATTGAACCTTGCCTTCAAGAGATACCATTCTTCATTGACTACCTAACTTAGCTGGCACTACGCAATTGCCTGCTATGAACCCCATTGCTTCAACCATTCCACATCTTCCCGGACGGTGCCCCTTCCCTCTACCAGACTGGAGGTCTTCCACTCTTCTTGCCAGAGAAGTTGGGATACGTGTGGAATGTTCCCATCAAAACCTTTTCTTCGCTCGCCATCTTTAACTTCCGGCGAATCTCTGTCAATTTGGCAATCACGGTTTTTCGAACCTCCTCCTTCTCCTGGCTCCACCCCCATCCCCATTTGATGGTATCGTCTGTCCATCTAGCAGTGAACAAGGACTCCACGAACTGCAATCGCATGGTTTTTTCAATGAATCCCACGGTTTGAGGCGTCCTGACCGGTATGATACCCTCGTAACGGTGTGGGAATGGCCTTCTGTTGAGGATGTTGGCAAGGTCGATATAGCGACGCTCTTCCCAAGAAATTGAGTCGAAGATGCATTGTAAGATATCAATGCCATCCTTGTCCACCGCGTTAAACTTGTCGCCAGGCCAGGCTGCCAGAAGAGAGCGCAGCACGCTGTCTGGACTCCTTCCCACACCAGTCTCCTCATAGTGATTCCAAGGTTCCAACTTATACTCTCTCATTGGTTCGAGGGTTTTCCACTCGCGGGCATAGAGCTTCATAGCGCAGTGGATCGCGGTGTCCCCATTGCCGTTGATCTTGGTAATGTCTGCACCGAGTTCAAGAAGGCAGCGGAGCATGCCGGATGAACTGGCATTGCAGAGAGCCAGAAGTGTTGTGGGTGTCTCAGGGATACTGGGTAGTATCCCATTGACATCGACTCCAAATTCTTTGACAAGGAGCCGCACAAGCTCCTGTCGCTCCAGTGAGTCTATGTCACTGTCGCTGGTGGAATCAGGATATCCGGTGTTGTAGGAGCCCCTGTGACTCTTGGGGAGTAAAACAGAGTACCGGCTGTAGCTGGCACCGGACAGGTTGGCGATCGAGATACCCCTCTCAAAGCTATATAAGGCAGCCGGAGTGAGCGCAGCGTGCATTATGTCGCCGAGTCGCTCCGTCGTGAGATTTCTGTATGCTCGAAGGTGCAAAAGATCGATGGCCACGGCGCATCTGCCTTCTGCCACGGAGCGGACAATGAGCTCAAAGTCGATGTCATTTTGAGCATCCAGTCTTGTGCCCATCTGCACCAGCTTCCGGATAACTGCCCGAGGGTGTTTGAGCATAGCGCGGGCCGCGTAATGGAGCGGGTTCTGGCCGTCGCAGTCAGTCGCATTCATCAAAATCCCGTTTTTTCCTGCGAAAAATTCCACCAGATCGATACGGCCCAGACTAGCAGCAATGTGCAACGCCGTTGCGTGTGGAGTACCAGGTTGATCGTCGTCTGGTTCGTCAGGGCCTAGCTGAAACCATTCGGGGTTTTCGGGAGGCTCTTCCTCTTCCACTTCTTGGAGTGGTTCCAACTCTTCGTCGTCTTGAGACAACTCGTCGTCCGAAGCATCTTCCATGCTGTCTGCAATGTAAAAGGCATAAGCGCCACGGCGTAGGAACAGTTTGATTATATCCTTGTTTCCGTAACACACAGCCGTGTGCATTGGGAAGAATTCCTTGGGACAGGATTCTAACGAATGCGCACAGGCTTCACCATGATCGGACATTGAGCAAAGCCCAAATGACCGTTCGTTAAAGCCCGCCCCAGCCTTTAACAACAATTCAGCTGCGGCCACCTGGTTTGTAACGGCGGCGAAATGGAGGGCTGTACCCCACAAGATCTTCTCCCGGCTGCCGGGTACCTCGGATTGCCGCGTGAACGTTGACGGGTCAATCGGGTGCAATCTGCAGCTATGGGAATCCAATTCCCGCTCGAAATGACTCTTGGGTTGGCCAGAATGGAAGCAGAAACGAGAGACTTGGTCCACCTGTGTTCCTTCTTCCATTGCGTTTTTCATGCACTTGATGTTTCCGGTCAAAGCCCCCCAAGCTAGGGCGGTCGGGTTGCCGGACTTTGCATCCAACCTGTATATCATTCGGTTGAAGAATGGGTTCAGCTCACGGCAAGTGAGGGCCAATGACGCAAGTGTCGAGAAATCATCGCCAAGGATGTCGGCGATAATGAACAGAATCTCGTTTGGGAGGTCAGGAAGTGATGTAGCCACTGGCCGGGACAGCTCCTGAGAGTCCATGTTGAAAGGGAGGTGGTCGACTTGTTTGATGTTTGACTGTTATATAAAGTGTCTGGTTCTCAATGTGTGAGTTAATGATAATCAGGAAGTGTGTGTAGGGGGTGAACATACCTACCTGCTGCTTTACGACAGCCGCGAAGTCAAGAGAGTGATTTTGGGTTGGATAACAACAAGAGTTTTGCTGCTTGCGGAAGCCAAAGGTTGGCAGATAGAGAGTTGCAGTTGGTTGCTGAGGATTGGGTTGAGGTGTGGAAAGAGGAGAGGGGGAAAAAATGGACGGGGATTTCAAGAGACTTTATACCCCAGCGGTAGAGAAGCAGCGCGGCTCAGGGACAACAATGTCTACTTCACCTGCACGCTAGCTTGTCACCTTCACCGGGCTGCTTGGCTTCAATCTTGAACAGATCTTCTACATAAGTGGACCCTTGAGGGAGTGAAGGACTGTTCTGTTCGCACCAGGAGTGGTTCCCGCCCACCATGTTCCATTCACCGTCGATGCACAAGACCAAAAGTCGGGCCGCCTGCGGGTCCTGTGGGACACCGAATCAAACCCTCGGGCAGGTGTCCTGATCTTTCTCGCATGGCACGATTCGGACTCTCCACAGGAATACCAGTGAACGGGTCTTGAGGACCAGAAGGGAACGGGTGAATGGTACCTAGGGAGATGGAAAGGCCCTTCACCAGTCACCGATACAAGACGGAGTGAATGGAAGTGGAGACTAAACCTCAGAGGAAGTGAAGTGAATTGAGAAATCCATCCAATGATGAATGCTTTGGGAACTTCACCATTTGGCAACAGGAAACCTTGGACGTGCGGCTACCAAGCACTGAGGTCCACCGCAAAACAGATAGAATTCGAGTGAATGGCATCAGCAGAATGATGACAGCCAGTCAGGCAAGATCTTGGGGGTATCTGAAGTTAATGAACACGGGAGAAACTCCGCAAAGATTGCTCGTACCTCTGTTGTCTTTCAAGAAATATTCACGAAGGAGAAGACCCTTCCACTGCCATGGACGGAAGGTGTAATAAGTGGTTTGGGTAATTGAAGAACCCTGCTCCGTTGTATGTTTCATGCATTCCAGATTGTCTGTCAGAGCCCCTTAAGCTAGAGTCGTTGGCCTGGGAAAGTTCGAACTCTTCTTCATGATGTGGCCGGTCAAATGGTATTCCACCGAAAGGAAGATAGTCCACTCTTCTTGTGATCTCCATGGAGGAAGCACCGAGCCGGAGGAATAGATCGACGATGTCCTTTCTCACATAACACACTGCTGTGTGCATTGGGAGGCACTCAAAAGAATCGGACTCCAATGAATGCCAGCAAACTTCACCACAACCGTATACGGAGCATAGGCCAAATAACCCTTTCCAAAAGAGCTTAACTTCCCGCACCACCCCTTTTGTCCTCATGCACCCTTTTTAACTTCAGGCACCACTTACTCCACCAATGGCACCTGCATGGCAGCTGACATGAAAGATCCACCGTTTTGTATAGTAATTTCCGACGAAAGAATGTTCTAAACATTCATGCGCATTTGTACCAGCCGCCAAGTTAGTGGTTTTAATAGTGCACTAAACTTTTAAAATACCTATTCCGTCGCTAACTTCAGTGCATCGCCAATCTCACCTCTAGTGTATCACTAACCTCAATACATCGCCAACTTCAATACATCGCTAACCTCAACTCTAGTGCATTACTAACCTCAGTGCATCGCCAACTTCAGTGCATTGCCAAGGACTCTTAATTTGAATTGAATTCCTGCCTCAGATCCTTTTCCTTGGTGTTCGCTACAATGCTAGTAACATTGGGACGACGGAAATTTACGGCCGAAAACGACCCGCTTTATTAGCAGGTTGTCAATGCCGACTAGCCTGCAAGGCGAAAGCAACCTGTGTGTACAATGTGTGATGTATTCTATAGAATCTAAGGTACTGCACAAAGTGCATGATGCACTGGCTACATATACAGGGCATAGAGTACAGGGTGCGCCTACCTCGCATGTGCATGCTTAGTAAGCCCTAACAATGCCCCCCAAAAAGACAAAAATGCGACGTCCTCGTCGCCGTCGAGTCTAAATACTCGTTAAAAGAAATCTAGCTAAGCATACCCTGCAAGTCCGTCTTACGTTAAAGTCATCACTCCCAATACTCTATAACCGTATATACTACTCCCTTTAATACGAAACCGTCTCGCTATAATCTTTCCTCGTATTTCTTTACGGACTCCGCGCTAATATCTTCGACTTTCCTCTATTTATAATACTTAGGTCCCAATCCTTTGTATACCACCAGATATTTCTTCTTCTTACCGTCGTATACTACTACGCTATACGGGTGATTTTCGAATCGGATTTATTCGAGACGAAGCAACTACCGACCAAAAACATCTATAGGAGGCGCCGGCTCAAAGTAATCGATATTAATAACCGGGTAAATCTTTTAATCTTTAAGTAAATTAAGTCGATATACCGATTGCCCGATTCTTTTAACGATTCTAAATAGGCCGACGAATTATTAACCCAATTTCTTACCGAAAATTACCGCCTTTAATACAATATATCCGCGATAAAGTTTGAATATTACTTTATTGTTAACGTTAAAAAACTTTAGTAAACGACTGCGGTTAAAGTATTCCTTTATAGTTATAATTAATACGGCAATTACGTCGTTAATCGCGACTTTAGAAATAGGTAATAATAATTCCTAATTTTAACGTTTATTTAATAGGATGTCTGCTACCGAATTCGGGGTAAATCCTATTATCGCCTCGTTAAGAATTATATTTATCGCCGCCGCGCAAATATTATTAACGCCGAATACTAAGAATAGGACGGCCGTAGGCTATAAAGTAAGATCCTCTAATACATTGACGTAGTATTTAAATATAAATTTAATAACGAAGTTTATACGTTCACTCTAGCCGTCGGTTTGAGGATAATACACCGTATTAAATAAAAGTTTAGTCCCTAAACGTTTAAATAAGGCCTTCTAAAAGGCAGATAGGAATTTGGAATCCCGATTACTAATAATAGCTTTCGGTAGACCCCAATTGGAAATGAACAATTAATTTAGAAAGGTTATCGCCTACTCTTTAACCGTCCAAATACTCCTCTTAGGGATTAGGTTCAACGCTTTACTAAATTTATACGTTATAAATAGGCCGGTATTAAAGCCCTCGGCTAATATAGGTAAACCTAAGATAAAATTAATTATAATAGTATAAAACGGGTAAAGTAGTCCGAAAATTAGTTAGAAGTTGCCGTAAATCTTATACCGCTTTATTTTAAAGATTCAGTATTCCAGGTAACTAATTAAATATCGACGAAGAAGTTTGGGGCTATCAATAATAAAGTAAAAGAATAAATACTTATTAATTTTAGTATAACCGCTATAGTTACCTAAGTAAATAGAATCGAAGATATCCTTAATATAGGAGCGCGGGATATATAAGCGATCCGGATTCCCGTTAATTACGCGCTAAAGAAATCCGTCCTTAACTTCGAAGGGTAATTATATTTAGTTCTAGATTCTAAATTTAGCATTCTACTCGATTTGCGCTTTGATCTTAGCAAATTTAAGATCCTTATCGTATCCTTCGATTAATCGTTAACAGAATTCTAATACTATCTAGATTAGGGTATAATTTTTTACTAATAATTATTCCTCGGAATCGGCTTTAATTAACGCTAAATAAATAACTAATAGGGCGTTAAAGTAGGCTTCCTAATATAATTAATTCGACTTTGTCGCTATATATGCCTAATATTTATTTCGGTTATTAGGGAGAACTTCTAGACCTCCGGGCGCTTCGGGATCGTCGTCGGGACTTAGGTTTACTAGAAAGCGGGATAGGGCGTTTAGAACGACGTAAAATTTCCCTAACTTATAGATAACGTAGAATTTATAGCGACTAATATATTCTAAGGCTCTAATAAGCTTCTTATTATCGGCATTAGCGGTAATAGTATTAGTAATATCGAATTAACGTTAAAGTCCGAAGATAGTTTAATAATCAATAAATACAATTAGCATTTTCTTAGTAATTTATAATTATTAACGTATTTTTTTGATTATTTATACATAACCTAAGATCTCTATTTCCGTAGGCCAATACCTATATTCCGCCTTAGATAGAATCCGACTTAGGAAGGCTATAAATTAGATCGCTATACAAAGTAGATAAATAATAATTATTCCGTCGGAACCTAAAATCTTAGAAATAACCTATTCATTAACGTAATATATTTATATACTAATACTATATTTAGAAACGTCGAAGTCGAAGAAAAATTACCTATCGACGTTAAAGAAGGTTAAGGTAATCTATTTCAATAATACTTCCTTCACTATATCGAAGGTTACCTTTTCGGCGGCTATAAATTCATTAACAATAATCGTATCGGCCTAAACTTTACGTACATATTTTAATCGCTTTTTCTTAGGGTTAGTATTCTTAGTTTTATAGATTTAAATTAGGCGTATCTTCTATTCTTAGAGCGGGGAAATAATAATAGAGAACTACGGAACGTTATTATACAAATAACTTATAAATCCGAAGAAATATTCTAAATCTCTTAAAATTAAGGGAAATTATAAACGTTTAACGGTATCGAATCTTTCGGGCGTTATACTCAAACCGAACGAATCAACTTTACGGCCAAATACTATAATACTAGGAAAGCCAGCGAATAATTTCGAAGGACTTAGGCTAATATTAACGACCTTCAAGGCTTCGAAAAGGCGCCTCAAATCTATAAAATATTCGTCGATAATTAACAATACTACAACAATATTATTATAATAACTTCTAGCGGATAGAATATCTTGCAAAACAGTATCTATCTATTTCTAAACGAAGGCATTACTACTTTTATACCCTATAATTAAGTATTTAAAAGAAAACTAGCCTTTAGAAGTAATAATAGTAAACGCCCAATTTAAATTAGGGTAGACTCGCTATTAATAATAGAAGCTAATAGCGTTATAAACAGAGATATAAACCTTATCTCCGATAGCCGATAATATTTCGTTTTAGGAGGTCATCGGGTACGAATCAAGTAGGATAATCCTATTTAATTTTCGAATATCAACGACCATCCGTCCCTTTTTTATACCGTTAAGTATATTTCTCTAGACAACGAAAATTAGAAATAAAAAAGGGATTTAGTTTTTAGTCTTATAAATTCTACTTTACTCAACGAATTTCCTCAAAGTTTTTCAGATAACTTCACATTCGCGTAGACCGACAAGGTAGACTCTACACTTCTTAGGTATCTCCTTTTCCTATCCTAACTTTAAGGAGATACAAAGCTATTAATCTTTAAGAATCGAAGCGAAGCCCCGGTCCTAAAAAATATCTACGAATTCGTCTAGCAAATTAAGAATCCATTAATATTCTTCTAGGTTATCGTAATCTTTATAAATATAAATTCCAATATAGTACTAAACGGTAATCTGATCCTAATTTATTAAGTAGGGATTATTAACGACGTAATGCTTATTATAAGGCTAATTTACGGCTAAATAAACCGCGTCGGCGTTTATTCCCTCCGGGATTTAAATTAGGGATAAAACGTCGTCTATTAATCGAAATCGACTAATAGTCCAATTATTAGCGACGACGATTAGCTTATCAGAGGGATTAATTACAATAGCGTAATTTATACCTACATCGGCCAATATAATAAAGGATATAACCTTATTAAAAGGGGAAGGTTCGAATAAGAAATCCTATCCGTTAGCAATTAGTATACCGTATTTGACCGGGATCCGAGTAAAGGATTTAAGCTATATAATAATATATTATATAATAATAACTCTAGCGTCGTAGCGTTTACTTTTGGGTAAGACGGAAATAGGGATAGTAATGCTATAGGATCCGACTATTATAATTAGTTTACCGAAATCCAAAACGAACTTCTCTAATCTTAAAATATCCGTTCCTAATAATAGGTAAGCCTTAAAGCTATTAACGAATCCGACTTCCCGACGAAAATAAGCAACGACTTCCTATCCCTAGAGAGTGCCACCTTTAAAAAAGAAGTCTAAGATCATATATTCGTTAGAAATATATTAATTGTTATTAATACCTCGAATTAATATAGCTAAAGCTCTATATCGAACCTAAACTTTTAAGTAATACTAAATAATCCAAGACTTATCCGCTAGTAAACGTATACAACCTATATTAAAATAGATTTCCTCTTCGTAATAGGATATTAAATCGGTTATAATACGGGCTTTAAAATAGGAGTAGGCCCTAAAATACTACCCGGTACCGATATCTAGCTTAAAGTCAATATTAGAATAGATAATTTTCAATAGTTTTTGGAAGGGTAGTAGAGGATTTGCCGACGTAGGGGGTTTAGGTTCAAATACTTCCTCAATTATTAGTTAATAATAAACATTCTTAGGGGAAGGTTTATTATACCCTTATTTAATTAACTTTAAAATCTTAAAACGCCTATTACCGTATAATATATTAAATGTAGACATTTGTTCAACGACGGTAATTATAGTTCTTTTAGAGTCAAAGGAGACTTTAAAATTAAGGGAGACTTTAGAGTTAAAGGAGACGCTCGGTTTAGAATTAGATATAGAATCGGAAACGTAAGAAAAAGATATAATAGAATTAGGCGCGAAGGAATTAAATATAATAAATATA
The DNA here is from genome assembly GCA_009806235.1 of Neurospora sp. CHS-2018c. NCBI lineage: Eukaryota > Fungi > Ascomycota > Sordariomycetes > Sordariales > Sordariaceae > Neurospora > Neurospora sp. CHS-2018c. Next base: position 10,747 of record RAPC01000101.1, read on the forward strand.
GAAGAATTAGAAACGATAAATATAAAATTAAAAATAATAAACGGCGAATTAGGAACGTAAGAATTAGAAATAATAGATTTAGAAACGATAGAATTAGCGATTTAGGAATTAACGCCGGGCTTAATAAAATTAGAATCGAAAATACTAGAATTAACAATAGGGGGATTAAAAATAGGGATAGGAGAGGATTCAACTATAGCTATCAAAACTATTTATTTAGGACGTCTCTCAATTCGATAATCTTTCTCTAAATACTTCTAGAGTTTATTAGAGGTTAGAAACTTAATATAGTAATACCGACACTAATAGCTAGACGGCGATTGAATTCCCATTTAGACGACGTAATTTAGCAATCTATTAAATTATTAGGGACTATTGTAATCGTTATTTTAATTCGCGCTTTAATTTAATTAATCGTAAACTTAGTCGAAGGTCAAATTGTACTCGTCGTTATTATATATCTCCGGATTCTAATCGTCCGTCGGCTATTATTCTTATTAATCTTCTTACTAATTAGGATCTTAGGCTTCGGCTACGTATACTCGCTAAACGTTAGGCCTATTATTCTAATTAGCCTAATTAGACTTATTAAACGAATTATTATAGCCAGTCGTAGATGATTAGTTATTATTTTAGTAAATCTAATTCTACTAGTAAATCTAATTCTACTGATTTTAACTCTAGTATTCCCGGTTCTAATTCTAACCCTAATTCTAAATCTAACTCGAATTCTATAATTAAAATTAATATCCGGAACCTAACGGTTAATTGTACCGGTTCCTATTATAACCTTAATTGCCGCCGTTTCCTCGATTATTATTATACTGATTATTATTTCGGCCGTTATTATTATACTAATTATAAGTATTAGTATTCGAACTCTAGTAAATCTATTAATAAAAAAGAGGGTTAGGGCGCGAATAATAATATTTGCCGAAATTAGTTAAAGCGGTCATCGAAATCGATTTAAAAGGGTTAAATAACGAAAAACCGGCTATAGGCGAAGAACCCCAAAACTCTCTAGCTTTAGCTATTAAAACGCTCTATTTTTTGTTAAAATATATAAAAAAGGAGCCGAGGGTCGTCAAATCTAAAGGTTTATTAACAACAGATTAAATATAGCTGTCTATTGCCTCGAAGGCGAATTTAAACTAAAAGGAATTAGGTAAACTTAGGGCTTTAGCGTTTCGGATAATTTATTAGACGAAGGCGTAGATATCCCGTCTAGTATAAACGTCGAAGAGGGTTAACTTTTTAGCGTTGAAATTATATAGGGCTTTACTATCTATTTATTTAAATTGTTTAATAAGGGTTAATAAAATAAGTTCGATATCGCCGGTAATTAAACTAGTACGCTTTAAATCGGTTAACTTAGTAGAGTACTAAGTTAGAACTAAATTTTGGAGATAGGTAATCCAAATTTTACAAATAGTTTAAATCGAACGTATACTAATTAAATACTTTAAACGCTCAGTAAAAGTATAAATATCGACGAAAATAGTCGTTTTACTTTATTAGACTATACCGTCGCCGTTATTATCTTTTTCTTTTAAACCGGGATTGAAATAACCGACTTCTTCTACTTTTAGGTTTAATAATAATCCGGGACGAAAAGCGGTAGCTATCGTTTAGGCTATAGCCTAAGTAATTAGCTAGGCGATTTCGTCGGCCGTTAATAATATAGTAAATATAGGTTCGGCTCTACCTTATTTAAGCTCTAGAGCAGTAGAATTATAATTTGAATTGACTACAGTCGATTTATTTAATAAATTTCCATCGTTACGATTAAGAGATTTAAGGATACTCTTTAAAGGGCTTAATTCTTCGGAGGTATTTAACGACGGTACGTATAGTTATTAACGAAGGGTAGAAGAAAAGGAGGGAATATCGAATTCGATAGGATTAAGTGTAGGACGACGAATAGGAATTGGTAATAGAGGGTTGAATTTGGACGATGTAGACGTAAGTGTTTTAGGAGGTGGGGTAGGGAAGCCTAATTTAAAAGCTTGAGGTTGGGATAGGTGTTTTCTAAATTTGGGTCTAATATTATTTATATTAATAACGGTCGATTCTAAAATAGATTCGTCGGAATTAAATTAAAGAATTAAATTAAATAGGAGTTTAAAATTACCGAAATTAGACGGGGCAAATAGAAAACTGGCGTTTAGTACATTAATAATATTAGTGTTAAACTTTCTTAAAGAGTAGTTTTGGGTAGGAATTTATTTTGAGGCAAATACTTAGGAAAGTTAGGTAAGAATTTACAATAAGCGGGTAACTATACTTAAATTAAGAGTAGGTAGGGTAAGTAATTACTTTTATAACGTAAAAAGTATTATTAGAAATTGTTTTTAACTGGAAATAACTCCTTTAGTTATTTTTACAAAAGAAGGTAGGTTGATTTATTAACGAGTAAGAGCGGAAGAAGTAGTAATTAAATTAGGACTTAACGGTTCGTCTTAATATAATTGCTTTTAATCGTCTTCGGCGGTCTAATTTAGATATTAGACTCATTCGATAAAATTGTAGCGGTTTCTCTAGGCTTTAAGAATACTATTAAATATACGTCGAGATCTAACTTATTTAATAGGGTAAACGCTTTTGTAGTAACCGAAGTAGACGTCGGGGTTTAGAGCAATTCGTCTAGCGATTTCTAAATGCTCGTCTTATATAAAGTTAGTATTTAAATAACCGGTTCGGTAGAATCTTTGGAATTGACGAGCGGTTTGTTTGACTTACTCTATAGAAATTAATAATATCGATTCGCGGGGTTCGAGGAAATTAATAGCATTAATTTGCAGGGTTAAGGCAAACTCGGACGTCTCGGTTTATCGGACTTGAGGTTTGCCAAACTTAAAGTCGGACTTGAGGGCTTATATTGAGCATATATCTCAAACGCGGGCGTCTACGTGAGTCTAACTTTGAGTTAATTAAAATAAGCGTTTATTAAACACAGGCGTTTATATTGGAATCGGACGAAACATTTAACGAAAGGGTTTATCGACGAAGCGTTTAGTGCAAGATTAATCAGTATTGAATTAAGCGACGCGGTAATCGAAAGGATGGTTCCTAAAGTAGGAAACGAAGGAATCGATAGTATTAGTTCTAAGTTCCGAAGCGGAAAACGAGGAAATTGATAGAATTAATTCTAGTAATACTTAAATTAAGTTAATCTCGAATTTAGCAATATCCGAAACGGACTTAATCGCAGGGTTGACAATGCTGAAGTAGCTTGCTGTAGGGGACGCGTTTGACGCGGGTCCGATTTAATAAAGTAAATAAATTACCAAAACCGTCGAAACGATAGGGAATAATAAGGTATATTCGATTATTGTGTGGGTACTAATATTAATACCGATTAGCCTGCAAAGCGAAAGCAACCTATGTGTGCAATGTGTGATGTATTCTGTAGAATCTAAGGTACTGCACAAAGTGCATGATGCACTGGCTACATATATAGGGCATAGAGTACAGGGTGCGCCTGCCTCGTATGTGCATGCTTAGTAAGCCCTAACACAGGTGTCAGAGGGTGCGCGAAGTCAAAAAAGGGTGCATGAGGACAAAAGGGGTGGTGCGGGAAGTCAAGCTCTTCCAAAAGCTCTCCCATTTGCGCTCTACGGGCCACTGAGCTGCCTTCGCCCGGTTGGCAAGGGCGGCGAAATGGAGGGGTGTGCCCCAGAAGTATCTCTCGCTAGAATCGTAAGAGGCATGTGGTATGTCGGCAATCCTCATAAACGTGGCCGTGTCTGTCGGACTTATATCCAGAGTGGAGGACTCCAGTTGACGAAGGAAAATACCCTTCCGCTGCCTTGGGCGGAAGGTGTGATAGGTCATCTGGGTGATCGAAGTCCCGTGCTCCGTCGCTTTCTCTATATATTATATATTACCCGTTAGAGCTCCCCAAGCTAGAGCAATCGGATTGCCCGACTCCGCATCTAACTTGTAGATTGTTTCGTTGCATTGTTGGAGGAGCTCCACAGGAAGATCAAGAAGCGAGAATTCTCTGAACTCCGGGGGCTGCCGGTTGGAGGCCACCATGTTGGAGGATTGTCTTAGGCTGGGAATTTGTGAATTTTTTTCTTGTTATATAAGATGCCTACCTCCTCAATGTGTTAGTGCAAACCCCCGAAATCCTGCTGTAGGGAGAGAAATACCTGCTGCTTCACGACAGCCACAAAGGTAGCCAGAAAGGAGGAACGGATTCTATTCCACTTGGAAGGGTGAGGATCTGATGGTTTCCCGGAACCTCAAAATCGGTGCGCCTGTCTCCCTCTGTAGGGACAGCGTCAACATTGTTTATGTTCTTGACTTCGCCATCATAGGATAACGATATCCCCATGATCTTGTTGCTCCCCCATGTAATTCCATGCACAATGGTCAGCGAAGGCTACCCTTTGCCTCTGAAAGAAACAAGAGTCCTCATGGCTCTCTATCACATGGCTCTGCATGTCTTGAGCAGTTACAATGTACTCGTTACAACAAGGTATGAAGAGACGTGCTCGTTTGGCTATAGGCACGACTGGGAATCGAACGATCGGTGCCGCGGCGACTTCGGACGCCCTCGCCGCCATGGTGGTCGTGTCTCCGTGGATCGTGGCAAGGCGCTTCGGTCTCTGTCCGTTATCGTCAATCCGAGTGTCTTTTGACCTTGGGGAAACCTGGAACTTACTTGCGGGAGCTGTCGTCGTCATCGTTCTTTCCAGCAGTCGGGGCTGTGCCGCAGTTTTTGTTTAACTGTCTCGTCGGCAGATAGATCTTTCTTGGCCCAAAAAGAATGCTTCGAAAACAGGGGGTCAAGACACTGAGCAAATCTGGGGGCCAGCAGTATAGCAAATTACTATCGTAACACCGGTTGAGAGTGGAAGAAACATGGAACAATCAACTGGAGATGGAATCCCGCTGCAAAAATTGAAACCGACATCGGCGCTCCAGTTGGTCGCTCTTGCTGCGGACGGGGTTCAATTTTCAAGGCAGGAACAAAGCATCCTCCCATCCGTAGAGGTAAGCTGCGGGCCCATGCATAGGTACTCCATCATGTCCCAGGTATGCCTGCATCCTGGCACCCTCATCGAGACATTTGGTGAGAAAGAATCAGTATGAAGCAATCGGGAAGGAAGAAAAGACTGTGAAAGAGTAGTGGAAAGTGTAAAAAGGTGTTCCAATCTGACAGATTTGTTAGGATGATGATTAGAGGAGAAGGTGGTCCTCGAATGGCCACGCTTGGGAAATCAACGTCACCACACAGGTCAGACTTCCGGTACCGACCGTAATCCATAGTTCCATCTGAGTTCAGATTTCTCAATCAGTTGATCTGGCAACGTTTCGTTTTAAGGAGGGATGGATGGATACTTAAAGTTGTTCGTGGGCATCTTGAACCAACATTGTTGACTGTCTCGGTTCACACTGCGTGGTTTGGCTTCAACCAAACTTCAAAACAATGTACAGCTTCCAGTGGAAAACAAAATGTATGACTGTATGTGTCTTTGACAAATGTTAGGAAAAGAAAGTGATTAAGCAGACAACTTGTCATCGGGCAGTCAGCCGGAGGAGATGACAGTAAAGGGGATGAGCACCTACCGTGAATCATCACCGGCCCATACCCACAGCTGTCACTTCACATCTAGTTCTACACCATTCACACGCCCATCTCGGGGTAAGTACACCCTGTCGCTCTTGCACTGGACGTGACTCAGTTGTAAAGGAAGGAAGGAACGAAGCATCTCCCACTTGGTGTTTGCTGGCAGGTGTTCTCTAGCTACCGTTCGATTGCTCTTTCACAGAGGAGACTGAAGAAACGGAGAAAGTCCCGCAACTTTCCATGGCTTGCCCAGCAGGCAGTGCACAACAGCAATGAACACCGCGGAGAGAGAGTTGAGACTGTAAATTCAGGATTGAAGGGAGGAAAAAGACACAGCGGAAGAGAAGGGAGGTGACTTGGCTTTGCATGGAGTTGAACCTAGAACTTGGGAGCAGCTGAGAATTTAAGAACTTCCAAATGGATTAGATGCCTTCTGAACACCACTGTCACTACCATTCCCTCCCTTGACCTCGACTAAGAACTAACCCATCTTTCCAGATAGCCCTTCAATCATACCCCAAATAGACAAAGTACTGAGTAAGATCTTTCCACAAAGCCCTATTGTTCAATCCTTCAGGAGGCTCCCACGCCGGGAACCGGATTTTCAGAATCCGACAAAGCGTCAACTCAGCCTTTCCCCACGTGTACTTCTCATCCAGCCTGATGTTTGCCCAGCTGCAGGCTTGAATGAGCGCACGAATCGTCTGCGGGCGAATGATCGAGCCTGAGCCTGAAGAACCCGACTCCGCACCCTCACGGATGCCCTTATTCCGAGCTTTCTTCGGGGCTTCAATCTTCGGGGCGTTGGTGACCGACTGCTCCATCCATAGACAGCGCACAAGAGGATTGTGGCCTTCTCTGTTTCGGACATCAACCCGAGCGCCTAGGTCGACAAGCAGCTGGATGAGATGTTCTGGCATTGGACAGTTGCCACCAACCAGGTACTCCAAGGGCGTGTCTTTGTTGGTGGGTCTGTTGAAGAGGGGAACGTTGAGCTTCAGGCCATAGTCCTGGACTAGCATGCGGATGATCTGCTTGACTTGCTTGATATGGTGCTCCTCCAAACGTGCTTTGAATGCAACTGCGTCGGCAAAGATTAGGGCGGCATCCGATCGGATGACGCGGCCGACCTCGGAGTCTGAGGCGAGAATGCCACCTTTGAGAAGAGCCAAGGCGTTATCGTACATGCCATGGCGAATACACTCGTGAAGCCAATGCTCCGAGTATTGGTCACATGTCATCTCCATGGCGCCGAATTCCGCCAGCTTTGCGATGACGACAGCATTGTGCGGTCTCGATAAGGCTATCTGTAAAGGTGTTGCCCATGAATCCTCCTCTGCATTAATGTCCGTATCGGGAGATTGTGCGATCAAGTCGATCGAAGCCAGATAATCAGGGCCTTTCCAGACGAGTACGTGAAGAAGGTCATCGTACGATTTAATAGGGCGGTTCCGCTTTGCAGCATCCTCTGCTAAACGACGTCGACTACCATGGAGATGGACGCTGGCTCCGTGTTCCAGAAAAAGCTTGGCGACTTCAAGACTTCCGTGGCAGACTGCCGTATGTAAAGGTAGGGCAAGATAATCTTCGTAGTATTTGGATTCCCCTTCATCTTCGTCTTCGTCTTCGTGTGTCCAGTACCAAGTCTCATCTACCCAGTGGCATGAGCACATGTTGAGTGCCCAATTGGCAAGCCCGGTGTTGTGAAGAGTCGCACCTTTCTGAAGGAGGTATTCAGCCGCTTCGAGGTTGTTTGTCAGGGCGGCGAAGTGAAGTGGCGAACCATTTGCGTACTTGCTCGCCGCTTTCGCCAACGACCATTCATCGGGGTCGTTATCACAACGTTCAGGTATGTGAAAGCAAGACAACCAGTCGGGGGCGTTGATATCTGCGCCAGCCTCCACAGCCTTCTTGACAACTTTGAGTTGCTTTGTGACCACACCCCAGGTGATGGGACCTGGCTTGGTTGACGTGGGGACATTGTCCTTCCAAACATAGGGGTCGGCCCTCCAGTAGGCCGCCCGACAGGTTTGAGCGAAGCTGTTGGCGTCACGGGTCGGGAGAAATTTGACAATGTTGTCGACCATTTCGACAGGAAGAAGGTCCAAGAAGGACTTCATGGTGATGACAGTGAATGGGTAAGTTGGGCAGACTTTGGTGTTGATGTGCTGGTATTCTCAAGTGTAGAGCAGTACGACTGGTGTCTGGGTCAGCATTGAACGTCAAAGCAATGCCGGCAGGCTTCCATACCAAAATAACGGTGTAATCAGTCAGCAAGACTGCAAGATTGTTCTCCAATACTTCTTGAGGGAGGGTAAAGTGTTGCAATGTGCCAGGTTACTGGTGCGAGTGGTTCAGCGTAACAGATTCCAGTCAGGATGCGGTTGTTGTGGGTTGGAAGTGAAGAGGATGTCGAAGGTGTGAAGAGGGACGAGTATCATCGTCCAAGAGGAGTCGAGTATGAATCGATGTTCGAAGGGCTACCGTGTCATCTCCTGAAACCCGAAATCCGAAAGGTAAGTTGTAGGCACAGACCTGTAGAACCGGAGTCTCGAAACCACATCCTACGGCACATATGCCCGCACAATGCATGCTCTCTAGTCCGGAATGCGGTATGTAAGTGGGAGAACAGAGAAGGCTTAGTCAACAGATGAAGCACGTTGACTTACGATAGCTGTATGTCCGCCTCTCTGCATGTAACCCATGCGAAATTGCGTAGTGAGAAGAGCGGAAACCAAGGTGGTGATTTTGATGGATTGATTGGTTTGGTGGAAGAAGAGGAAGAGGACTGCCAATCCCCCCGCTAAATACCCTAAAGATGAAAACTGTGGTGGGGGACAACCTAGAGTGGAGACAACAGTCCACCCCAGCCCTTTTCGCATGCGGATGGAGTCCCAATACTCGTCAGGGCTAGAAATGTCTCCTTTCCCTACTTGTCATTCTTCGTCGGTGAACACGAGGAGTCGACCTGGGCTGGGGGATAACAGGACTGAGCCGTTCAATATATCGTCCCTCTCACATTGAGAAATCTGCCTTCCTCAGGCCGGCCAAACGTCGCCCCTGACCACGACAGTGCAGCAACCTAGTATGGAAAGCCACAAGCCCCCGTAGGCAGCCGATCTATTTGATGACGATGTAGAGCAGATCAATATAAATTATGTTTTTCCCAGACAAACTTCGCAACAAGAAAGTAGCTGAGAAAAGGGTCGCCGTCCGTCAGCCGGAGTGATTCCGGCAATGGGCGCCTGCCGACATCACCATCCGGTCACAGCCCCAGAAAATCATTTCCCACCATGACCGTTCGCATGACCATTCGCACGCCCATTCATCTCCCTTGCCCTCTCCTCCCTCCACATCTCCCTCTCCTTCTCCGTCACACCCGGCCCCTTGTAAACGCTCCCATACAGCCCCGTCGCCCACTCATGTCCCTCCCCCATCCTATCCTCATTCTTCACCCTCCTCCTATACCACCGTCCATACACCAACAAGTAATACAACCTAAAACTCAACAGGGAAAACCCATCCCTCTCCAGATCCTCCGGGTACTGCGCACCCAGGTCCACAGCCGCCGCAATCCCGCTCATGACTGCCACCTCGTGCGCGTTAACCATCGTCCACGAGCTCGCAAACCGCGTGTGTTTTCTCCCTTGGAGCAGCCACATCCAGGGCACCACAAAAACGTAGTGCGTCCACGAGTGACACAGCTGATGCCACCAGTCCTTGCGAATGATTTTTGATGGATCAATCTCGTTGTCTGTCCAGAGGTGTCCGTCGCGCTGCTTGTTGAGGTAGATGGTCTGGAAGACATGGTTGTCGAAGTCGACCTCGGGCGGGAACTGGGCCTGGTAGTTGGTGCAGTCGAAGCACATTTCGAGCTTGGTCAGGTCGGCGTCGTAGGGCTTGATGTAGTACATGGGGCGGAAGTGGTTGCGGGCGAACTCGACGCGCGAGGAGTGGTCGACGCCGGAGAGGGAGGTAACGGCTTGCGAGGCGTTGAAGAAGTTCTCGTAGTGCTTGCGCATGTAGGCGGAGTCGTGGTGGGTGATGGTGATGTCGTCGGAGAACTTGGCGGAGCCTAAGACTTGGCGCTCGCGGAGGGAGGCGGTGCGGCTGAGGAGGCGTTTGGCTGTGTCGGCACTGGGAGTGATGGGGTTAATATGGTGTCGGGAATTGGGAAGCGGAAAAAGTACTTACAGGCAGCAGATTACAATCTCGTCATAGTGTTCGGTTGTCTCCTCAGCAGTAGCGTCAGCAGTAGCGTCAGCGTTCATAACTGGATCCTCGGCTGCCCACGCGCTCGTTGGGTTATGGTTGTCCGGCATTGGGGTCCGCTTGATAGTCTTGACCACCACTCCGTCCTTGTCGCGACTAAGTATCTGGGTTACCTCCGTAGACAGCCGGATGTTGACCCCTCTCTTGACCAGATCCTCGCGCCAGTCTTCGTAGAAATTGCTGAAGTTCGGGAAGACAATCATGGGCGGCATGTTACTGGCGATACTCTCCTTATCCGCCGGGTACCACATCCCATATGTCGGACTGGTACACAGCCGCTCGAGAATAATGGTGGGCACGTCAGGCGTGTAGTTCCCTGTGCCCAGAAACAGGGCGACCATGGGCGAAGCAACCGTATTAGCGAACTCGTAGCTGAACCAGAAGAGCTTCATCAGATATTTGATGGGGAGCAACGCGAAGATCAGCTCGAACCAGCGGACAAAGGAGAGCATTCTGTAGAAACGCTTGACCTCGCTTTGGTGCCGTTCCAGGAGCTTGGTAGGATAGACGTTGGTCCAGAACCTATGATCCTTGCCGAAGGAGACTTGAAGCTTGACGGGGTTGGCAGCGTAGCCCTGACGGGCGAACATAGTCATCGTGTGGTGGAAGATGTAGGAGCCGCCCTGGACGCCCTGGTTGAGCCATGATGTTCCGTGTTTCTTGTCGATGGGAATGGAGAAGGCTTGGCCGCCGCAGTAGTTGGCAGCTTCAATGACGGTCACGTCAAATTTCTCGGGGTGGTTCGATAGATGGTAGGCGCATGACATGCCTGTTTACCCAATATCAGTGTCTAGAGCTGAATTGCTGGCGGTATCAAGGAGTATCTACCAGCAGCGCCGGCGCCCACGACAAGCACCCTCTTCTTCCTGTCTTCCCCCGCCATATTGGTTGAAAGCAATGGCTGTCGCTCTGAGGAGTTCCAAGTGGCATCCAACGGGTCGAAAGTGCGGTCGGTTGGATATCAACTTTGGATTTGCGCCGGAAAGCTGCGCGCGCATGGCGGAAGGGATGTCAAGTCATCGCGAGTTGGCCCATCAATGTTGATATACACCAACATCATGAGACTGGAAAACAAGCTGCGCTTCAGCAAGCAAATGTAATGCGTCATGATGTCTCAAACTGGCTTGCATTTCCAGTTGCGATCGGCTTTGTCAAGGTGGTCAAAGCCATTTTCCACAGGTACCTGGATAGCGATCGCAGTTGGTGTCGATCTCCACAAAGATCGCTTCTTCGTTCCATGCTTTTGCTTTGAGCACGATACAGCGGCTTACAGTTGATCTTGAGTAATGTCGAAAGAGTTGGAGGTCGAAATAAAGTTTGGCGGGGCCTGTCGCTGCTGTTGCGGGGGAACGGGCTGGAATTTGTGTCTCAAACATAAGCCTTTAGGTTATTAAAGCTCGGGCCATTCTTTTTTTTCTCCGAGGGCGACGCCGCAGGGTCGAACAGTTACACCAGCTCACTGTGTAATCTCTAGGGGGAGCATGAGTTTGAATTGGAATGAATTTTTCGAGTGAAAATGCGTTACCTTTTGGATTGCATCTTTGACTATGAAGGAACTGGGGCAGGCGTGGCAAGCTTGTTGGGCGGCTATAGGATACAAAATGGAGCTTATGAAGGAATGTTCCAAAGTTTTGCCTCAACGAAAGTTGCAGGGTTGTGTAGTGTAGTGGTTATCACTCTGGATTTTGAAGTGCATTCAAATTCTTCCAGTAACCCCGGTTCGAACCCGGGCACGACCTAACCTTTTGCTTTGTTTCCCACCCTTGTTTGATGCTCATTTCTTTTTACTCGACTGGATAAAGCGTTGTTCTTTTTTTTTGCACCCAGAAAGTTCTTTTTTGGTGTTGTTGTTGTGATGGAATTGCCTTGCTGTTGTTTACAGCACATGATCAGGAGCGACCACCGTTTTCCGATTATAAACCCGTCACAACATATAGGAAGCAAAACCATTGATTGAACCATTCAACCTTGGTTTACTCTAGTTCTGGAGCATTTTCTGTCAAAATCGTCTGAAAGCATGTGTGATTCCGTTGTTGCTCGCTAGCTGGTACCACAAGTCCCTATCATACATGTGCAACGCTGCTTCCCCCCTCAAATCGACACGCATCAACTCGTTTGGGCTCTGAACTTACCTAACCTCGACCTGTGGTCAAGACGACTGTTCCTGTTATAGGGTTAACCCTGTAACGGTTTATAGCAGCGATGGCACCAGGTCTGAGCCAGAGATTAGCTCATAGCTCAGACTATTACATAAAGCTATTACAGCGTTCGTGATGGCTTTAATCGTTATCGCTATATAACGGTTGTATTAGCTCTATAGCGCTTATAAGACTACTGCAGAGCTACTAATTAGGACCAGCCTATAAAGGTTAGTCCTAAAATATACCTTTAGACCTTCCCCTTTCCTCTCCTTATATAATTATATTTATTCTTACCTACTTTATACCTTTATACTATAATAGTTAATTATACTTTTAAATTATTGCGTTTTATATATATCTTTTTCGACCCTTAGAGTCGCTGTTACGGGGCGCGAGCAAGCACTAAGGTAAGACTTTGATTGTTGTGCGAGGAATAGGAAGAGAAGCCTGTGCGTATACGAGAACTATATAGGGTATAGGGTAGTAGGTCTATAGGTATGGACCTACTTAGAGCCACTATATTATATGATAGCGGTTTGTGCCCAGACCGTTGAATGTGCTGTAGCTAGACAGTTGCGCTCAATTGGCTGCACTAATGTAGTACATATATATGTACACCTATATATAGGAATAGGGCAATAATGCTTATAATACTACCCCTTCTCAAAATAAGGTCTTTACGGCCGAAAAATGCTATTTTATATTATTATTACTATTATTATTGCTAAAGTAGGCCCCCTTCCAGCTCTTATAGGTGTGTTTAATTAGGGGCTGCGAACCCGTATACTAAGACGGGAGGTTACTTAGCGTTTAAATTCCTATTTAGGAGCTAAATACTAGTTAAAATATTATTAGATGTACTCCTTTCCTTAAAACTTTCCTCTATTTGTATTATTATTCTAAATAATCCTAAATAGCGTTCCAATCGCCTTTATAATTAGTATTTCCCCCTTCTACTATTATTAGCCCTACGAGGGGTATTATAAAGACGTTTATAGTATAGTAGTTTGCGTAGACGTACAATAGCCGTTATTAGTATAAATAGTATAGAGGCCCTTTATTCGATTCCTATTTATAATTACCGTTTTTATACTAATTCTAGTTTTTTAATTTTGATTATTGGTTTTGACTATTAGCTTTGACTATTATTGGGGTATATCCGTTATTAGGGGTAGGAGATATAAGACCGCCGTAAGACGTATTATTTTTTAGGCCCGGGACGGCTACTTTGAAAAAGGGTATACTATAAGGCTTCGATTAAGGTATATAGAATAAGTCGAGTTGAATTCCTCTTTTTTACTAATTTTTTACTTAGTATTTAGATTATTTATTATTTAGTCGTATACTTCGTTAAATTTGTCGGTTGTCCGTTGCTGGGGCCGCTATAGCGGGGATTGGAGATGGGACGTTTTTGTCCTTTAGTATTATTTTTGTCTTTTACTATACCTTCTAATTTTTTTTGAAATTTAGGTATGGAGGACCAAGTTCTAGGTATTTATTGTAAAGTTATTAGATTAATTCGTAATAGCCGTTTAGGTTATTGGCCGGTTGTTAGTCGGGTGGGTAATAAGTCTATTTTATTAAATAGTTTTAAGTGCTCTCGATTTTTTAATAATCTATTAACTCTTAGAATTCCTAGCGTTTGTCCTCCTCGAAATTATCCGTCTTAATAACGACTATACCTTTATTTACCCTAATATCCGTTATTAACTCCTTCTAATTAAGGAGCCCTTCGATATAAGGCTTTATATAGGATATATTGACGATATAAATGACTTTTATATTTTTTAGTAAAGCTAGTTCTATTATATATGAACTAGCTTTTATAATACGGAAAAGCCCTTTAAAACGCGGTATTAGCTTATTATATAGCCGTCCTATTATATAATTAGTTATATTTAATATTACTTCGTTATTTATTTTGTATTTAGGGGTATTCGTACGATAAATATTAGTTACGGCCTTATATCGTTCTTAGGTTTGTTTTACTAAAGCCTTTACGAAGTTTTAGACTTCTTTAAACCGGTTAATTAATTAGTTAGCTCTAAATATTTGCTTTTTCTATATTTCTATAGCGTCCGGAAGTACTAGAGTAGACGGCTCCGTACTTATCCGGAGGTGAAAACCGTAGTTGGTAAAGAACGGGGTAATATTAGTAGATAAAGATTTTAGATTATTCTTTTGGAATTTAATTAAAGGTAATTAATTTATTTAATCGTTTTAAGCCTAGTTAATGAACGTATATAAGTATTATTCTATTTTAGTATTAATTTTCTCGGTTTAGCTATTCGTTTCCTTATAGTAAGGCGTAGTAAGCTTTAATTTAATGCCTAGTCGTTAAAATAAATATTTTTAGAAGGTAGATACGAATTATATACTTCTATTAGAGATAATCGTATTTAGTCACCTATAAAGGGTATAGATATAGTTAATGAACTTTTTTACTAATTCTTCGATTATAAGACCTTTTATCGGAATAAAGTACTTTATTTTAATTAACTGATTTACTACGACTAATATATACTAGTATTCTACGCCTTTGCCCGCCTTCTAAAATTTAGGAAATTGGGTAATATAATTTATAGAGATATTTCTCTATAGGGCGTATAGGATCGGTAATTATTTGAGAAATCTAATTTATAATATCCTTATAGCCTTCGTTTTACTATACGGTATATATATTCTATAGTACGTATTAACCGCCGTTATTATACCCGGCTACTAGTATTTATATATTAATACTACGGTCTTATTTCTACTTAGGTGGCCGCTTTATACTAAGGAATAAATACGATAGATTAAATTTAATTATACTTTTTCGTCGTCGGGAGGGATTATTAGCCTATCTTTAAATATTACTTTATTATTAACTATATAGTATTCGGCAAAGGGGATATATATAGTCTTCTTTATATATTTGGGCTAACGAGTGCTTATCTTGATAATTTTATAAATGTTTATTATTATAGGGGAGTTGGCGTATAATAGGTCTATTAGGTTATTTATATAAATATTTAAACTTTTATTATCCTTTTCCTTAATATTATTTTCGAAGGTATAAATTACGAAAGGCTCCCCTTTGTCGTTTATAGCGTTTATTACGAAATTCTCGCTATTTATATCTATTAGGTCGTTTCCGAATGATTTTTTATCGAAGTAATTAGGGTCGATGAGCGGTTTGTACCTTACTTTTAACTTATTATTTTCTATATCTTTAGGGATATATTTTAGCTTTTTACTTAAGGCGTCTGGTTTGACGTTGGTTGATCCTAGTCGGTACTTGATTGTAAAGTTAAATTGTAATAAGAATTTTAATTATTTTATATATTTAAGGGTAAACTTCTTCATAATCCCGAACGTTTTTAAGTTTTTGTAATTTATAATACTTTTAAAAGGTTATACAACCCCTTCTAATTCCGGTCTCTATTCTTCTAATACTTTAATTATAATTAATAGTTCTTTATTATAGATATTATAATTATATTTGGCTATAGAGTACTTTATTGAGAAATAGGCTATTAGGTATAGTTCTCTGTTGTTATACTTTTGTAATAGAATACTTCCTATAAATTAGTTTGAAGTATCGACTTCTATTATTATAGGTTTCTCCTAATTATAGATCTTTAATACGGGTATTAATATGAAGGTTGTTTTTAATGTTTTAAATATATTATTATACTCTTTATCCTAGTATTAGTCGATTGTTTTTTTTATTAGTTTATATAGGAGTTTACTTATAGACGAAAACTTTATTATAAACCTCCTGTAGAAGTTAGTAAAGTTTAAGAATTATTATAGTTAGCGTTTGTTCGTAGGTGCTTCCTATTCGGTAATAGTTTATACTTTTTTAAGGTCTATTTTAATATCTCTTAATATAATAATTAGGCTTAGGTACTTCGTTTGTTAAATATAGAATTCGTATTTATCGATGTCAATTTATAGTCCTATATTTATTAGTTGTTATAGTACTTCTTTAATGTATTTAACGTACTTTTTATAAGTTTTTGAGAAGATTAGGATATTGTTAAAGTATGCCGTAGCGTATACGTTTAGAATATTATATAGTACGTTATTAATGAAGTTTTGGAATGAGGTTGGAGTTTTTAATAGATTAAATAGATATATTAGCGATTTGTAGAGGCTAAACCTTATAATGAAAATTGTTAATTATTTATAGCCTTTTACTATATATAATTTGTTAAATGCCGTAATAATATCGACTTTGGTAAATTACTTCGCTTTATAAATAGCGTTTAGAATTTCCTTAATTAATAGTAAAGGGTAGCGATTTTTTAGAGAGATATTATTAATATTTTTATAATTGATGTAAATCTTTATACTATTATTTAATTTATATATAAGTAGTATTAGGGAGGCGACGTCGGATATTAAAGGTTAAATGAATTCTTTTACTAAGTTATTATTAAATTATTATTTAATAATTTTGAGTTCTTGTAGTGATATAGGTTTTACCTTTGAATATAGTAGTGAATTTGTACTTAGTTTTAATTCGATTTTGTAGTTATAAGACTAGTGTTTTGGTATTACGTCGGCGTTTATAGGGTTAGTAATTTTTGAGAGGTCTTTATACTTATTTATCAATTTGGTTTTTACTTCTTTAGGTATATATTTAGGTTTAGTGGATTTTTCTATGAACTTTTGTATATCCT
This sequence comes from Neurospora sp. CHS-2018c, assembly GCA_009806235.1. Classification (NCBI taxonomy): domain Eukaryota; kingdom Fungi; phylum Ascomycota; class Sordariomycetes; order Sordariales; family Sordariaceae; genus Neurospora; species Neurospora sp. CHS-2018c. Next base: position 27,408 of record RAPC01000101.1, read on the forward strand.
CCTCTATAATATTATAAATCTTATTAATTTCGGTTAGCGGTATCGGTTAATAGGGTTTTAGGGCTTCTAGTTTTAATTCGGGGGTTGGAGTCCTATTATTGAGGTTGTAGATCCGGTTTATAAATTCTCTAGCGGATTCGCTTAGTTGAAAAGAAGTAATTGAAATTTGCTCTCCTATTACTTTAGCTTTATAAACGTCGATGAATTCGTAAATTTCGGCTTTCCCGAAGTATTTTTTATATAGTTCGCCTTTCTTTTATATAATATTCTACTAAGCGTCTTTTAATAGGGTAGGTATAAATATGCGCAATTTGTCCTTTTAGGCTTTTTAGAATTTTGTTTAATTAGTTGAATTAATACGGACGCTTCTTATTTTTAATGTAAGTATAAAGGTATAGGCATTAACGAATTTGAAGTTTTTTAGATTAAAGGGGCTTATTTTTATTAAGGAATCGAATTTGTAGAAGTAGGCGTATTTAATACGCTTTAGTCTCGCTATAGACTATATTTTACAATTTCTTTTAATTTCTACTATTGCTTTAACTTTATTAGGCTTCCTATTAAAATTATAAGGTTCTTCGAAATCGCCTACTACGGTAGGCTACGAATATAATTCTATTATTATAGTTTAATTGCCTTTAGGTACTTCCGTAGTATAAATTAATACTTATAATTCCTTTTTAGTTGGCTTTTTATTATTAATAATTTGCTATCTTTTTAATGCCTTCTATATTCTCCTATCCTTATCCGTTTCTATATTTGAATTTGTATTTGAATTTGCTAGCTCTATTTTTGAATAGTCTTCTATTTCCGCCGCTATAGCCGTAGTTTTAGGCGTAATTATAAGTTTAGGGATTTCTATAGTTGTGGCCGTTAGAAGTTGATCGATATAAGTGCTTATATATATTACGTTTTAAATAATTTTATTAAATATTTAGTCGATATTTAGGTTATAAAGTTGTAGTTAGGGCTATCTTAGAATAATTGGATATTCGGCTACTAAGTCGGTTACGAAGAATTTAATAACTTCTTTATATTCCCCAATATATATTATTATTTCTATATATTATTCTACTTATTTTTTGAATCCGCCGTCTGCTAAATGCAATGGCCGTACCCTTTCTAGTCGTTTGAACTCTAAGTAAATTCTCTTAGCGAAAAAGCGATTGATAAAAACTTTATTAGAATAATTAGAATTGATTAGTAATATATATTTTATTTTATTACTATATTAGGGATATTAACAGTACGTTAATAGGAGGGTTGTATTTTGTCTATAAAGTTCTAAGTTATTTAAATCTAATTATTTATTACCCTAATAGGTAAGAGTTTGTTGAATATTTAATTTATTAATAATTAATCTTTTTGTTTTTGTCCTTTTCTATATCCTATTCGAATATTTCCGATTGCGATTTAGGTTTGGGGTTCGCTATTTCCCTATTAAGCTGGGGTGGTAGTAGCCGGAGTAGTTAGGGTAGCCGGAATTGTAATTGGAATTGCCGTTTTTACTATAGTACGGTTAGCGATTGGGGCGGTCTTCTTGTTTATAGTAATACTTAGACTTTTGCCCTTATTACCGGTTTGCTTGCTTTTACTACTATAATAGGTATTATTAGTATATTAATAGGCTATGTAACTGCTTTAATTATAATTTATATAGTTGCCCTTATTATAACGCTTTTGTAGAATATTTTTATAAATCTCCTTAAATTTAACGTAGTTAATTTTTATAGCGTTAGAATCCTTTTGCTTATTATTATTACTGCTATTATTATTATTATTAATAGTATTTTGGTTGTTATTGTTATAGAAAGCGGCGTCTTTTAAAGATTTAGCTAAATTGCGGTAAAGAATAACCTATTTGATTTATTTATTACGGCTAGGTTGGATTGGTTAGTAAGATAAGGCCTTATTTAAGTCCTTAGACACCTTTTATTTTAGTAAATGTATTTTAGTAATTATATTATAGTTGTAATAGTCGGTTAATATTATAAATTAGGCTTTAAAGTTGTCGAAGTTAGAGAATTTACTAGTTTACTTAAATTATATTAGGGCCTTTTCTACTATTACAATTATATTACTTTATTTAAAACGGTTTCCTAAATAGTCGAGGAGTTTTTAGCTTATTTTTTAAATCTAAGCCGTTGAATAAAGCGGGTTATTTAAAATCTTTTATAAATATTTAGTAATAGTAATTTTTATTTTATTACTTAGGTAAAATATTATGTAGAAGAGTTTAATCCTTTCGTTGGGGAAAGTATAGATATCGATTATTTATTTAGTACGAATATTAGTAAATTAGGAAATAAAGGCGTTGTAATGCTTAATAGTATTAATCTCTTCGCTTATAAATTAATTAGGGTCCTTTATTAAATCGCAATAATAATTACCTCTTTAGGGAATTAGGACCGGGTCTATAATAGGGGGGGGAGGGGGAGGAGGAGCGGGGGGAAAGTTACCGCTATTACTTCCGGAGAAGCCGCTTCCGCCGCCGCTGCCTTTAGGGAAGCCGCCTCCGCTGCCGCCGGGGAAGCCGCTACTACTACCGGGACTTCTAGGTCTACTGGGGAATCTTCTACTATTAGGATTGCCGCTTATACTGAAATTACTTACGCCCGATCCTTTAAGGCTATTACCGCTAGGACCGCTATTTATATTGCCGAAACTACCCTTACCCGATTTTTTAGGGCTACTACTACTAGGACTGCTATTTGTATTATTAGAGCCGAAGCCGGTTCCTTTACTCGATCCTCTAGGGCTATTTTTATTAGAGTATCCGGTACTTTAAGTACTGGAGCTATTAATACTCTAATCCTTAGGAACCTCCTCTATATTATCTTCGATTATAGCTTAGAATTTGCCCTTTTCTTAAGCAATAGGCCTGGTTATATTAGCCAAATTATTCTAGGCAACAATCTTATCCTCTTCGGTAAAACGAAGATTGATTTAGAGGTCTTTGATCTCTTCTTATACTTTGGCGAATTCCTTATTAATAATCTTTATTACGATCCTACTATTTTAGGCGTTGGTTAATACTTTATTAAGTTTAGTACAATATTCCGATAAGGTTGTATTAATTATAGTTAATAGGTTGAGGAGGTTTTAGTAGTCCTCTTTCTTACTTAATTCTAATACTTCTATTTAGTCGTTAAAAAAGGTCTTTTCGTATTCGAGGGTAATTACTTTAGAATGTAGAGAGGTATTGTTTTTAGTAATTTAGTTATATATCACGGTACAAAGGCACAAGGTAGGTAAGAACAAATATAATTGCACAAAGAGAGGAAAGGGGAAGGTCCAAAGGTGTATTCCAGGACTAGCCTTTATAGGCTAGTCCTAATTAGCAGTTCTACAGCAATCTTATAAGCGCTACAAAACTAGTACGACTATTGTATAGCGATAATAATTAAAGCCATCACGAATACTATAATAGTTTTATATAATAGTCTAAGCTATAAACTAATCTCTAGCTCAGACTTAATACTATTACTACTATAAACCGTTATAGGGTTAACCCTATAATATTACCCCGGGCTAAAAGAAGCTATATAATTAATTAATAATATATAAAATATTGGAAATACTTAGTAATCGCTTAGCTTATACTATAAAAGCTTCTACAGCCGCTATTACCCTACGTAGCGACCTCCTCCGCCCTTCGTATTATCCGTTCTCCCTAGCCTCTAATAGCTAATCCGCTCCTCCGCCCTATTAATCTACTCCAACCTCCGCTTCGCAATCCCTCTGTTTTTCAATAGCGGTTTAATTAGTAGTATTAAAACGTCCGAATTATTATTATAAAACCTCCTAATCTTTTCCAAATATATTTCTACGTTCTTATATAACTATTAATTAAATACATATAGCGGCGCCTATACGATATAGTACTCCTATCGTCTATTATCTAAATTCTTCTAATAATTATTAATAGTTTTGAACTCCTATTCTTCAAAATCCTTCTTATTATCTATCCGCCTTATAATCCGCCCGTAATTCGCCTTAATATCCCCTTTTATCCTTTCTATCTGAAGTCTAACCTTATTAACGTAGAAAGTAGGATTATACTTTATATTAATTGGTAAGCGGAGTATAACGGTATAGCTATAGATTTTAATAACTTCGAAAGGCCTTTTACGGAATAGTATTAACTTCATATACGGCTTCCTTATTTCAAAATTCTCTATACTTAATAGAACTTTATCCCTAATTTTATATTATAGAGTATTTAATTTACTTATATTAGCATTATCCTTATACTATCGTTAAACCTCCTTTACCTTAATTGTAACGAAATTTAGGATTACTTTAAAACGATTAGCGATTTCTAAAGCCTTAAAATATTTATCCTATTAAACTTATAATATATTTAGAGGGTACAATTTAGCTAACTCTACGCTTATTTATAGATAAAAACTATAATTAGCGAAAAAAGGTAATACTCCTATCGTTTCTAATATAAAATTATTAGTAGTAAACTCTACTATAGGGAATTAATCTACTTAATCGTCTTATACTTAATTAATAAAAGTTCGTAAATATCTTTCTATTTCGGCGTTAATCCGCTCCGTTTATCCGTTAGTAATTAAATAGAAAGTAGAGGAGGGAGTTAATTTAATTTTTAATCTCGCTAATAATACCCTTTAGAATTATAAAATAAATTAAAAACCCCTATTTAATATAATAGTATTAAATAGACCGTAAATATTATAAACCCGCTCAATAAACCGATTAATTAATTCCTCTACTATTAAACTAACTATAGGAATAAAATACTATATTTTTATTAGCCGATCTACAACTACAGCAACGTATTTAAATACTTGCCCTCGCCGTTTATATAATATTAATAGCGTAACGTAGTCGATTAAAATATCTTTCTATAGCGTAAACAATACTACTAATAATTTAAATAACCTGTATAGCGTATACTACGCTAACTTTATCTTTGCGTATATTAAATAATTCTTATAATAAACTTTAACAGTATTATATATCCTTAATTAGAAGAAAGATTGTAGGAAAAAACTATACATCTTCTCCCTCTCTAAATACTTTATACCCGGTATATTATAAGTATAACGGATTAATTAATAATAAATATCTATATCGCTAAGATTAAGGAGGATAGAATTATAATAGTAGATCCGCCCTTAAATAATATAATACTCCGCGAATAAAAATTTCTTAAAATTATCCTTTACCTCCTTCGACTATACTTTCCTAATTAAATCTAATATATAGGCCCGTATATCTTATAAAAAAATTAATTTCTTATAGCAATCTACAATAAAGTCGTTTATTAACGTTTTATTTATAACTTCGAAATTGTAAATATATTCGGTACCGATAAAGATTATAGAAATCTCCTCCCCTAACGTAGAAATCTCCTCTTTTAATACAAATACCCTATTAATAAAAACGTTTTTATTTAATAATATTTTATTACGCGCTAATAACTTCTTATTTCCCGTATCCTTCGGGACGTCTTCTAATTTGCGGTTTAGCGTATCCGGGCGGATTTATAAGGAGTTCGGCCGGTATTAAATAGTAAAATTGAAATATAATAAGAATTAAGACTATTATATATATTTTAAGGTTAATTACTTATTAATTATAAAAAACTTTAAACCCTTATAATCGGTAATAATCTCTACCGGCTTTTATACTCCTTCCAATTCTAACTTCTATTTTTCTAAAGCTTTAACGATAGTAAAGAATTCTTTGTCGTAGATATTATAGTTATACTCTATTAATAAATACTACTAATTGAAATAGGCAATTAATTTTAATTCCCTATCTTTATCGTACTACGAAAGCGTCCTTCTATAGGCCTAATTTAACGTATCCATCTCTATAACCATTTATTTTGATTAGTCGAAGATATATAATACGGGTCCACTTATAAAAGCTTTCTTTAATACTTCGAAAGATTATTAGTAGTAATCCCTCTACTCCCAATCCTTAATATCTTTTTTTATTAATTCGTATAGTAGACTAATTAATATAGAGAAATATTTAATAAACCGATAATAGAAATTGGCGAACCCTAGGAAGCGCTATAGCGCTCTTTTAGTATTTAAAACTTCCTAAGAGGTTATAGCCGCTACCTTTTCTAAATCTATTTCAATACCTCCCGGGGTAATAATTAGCCCTAAGTATTTAATATATTTAATATAAAACTCATATTTATCGATATTAATCTATAAACCCGCGTCGATTATCCGTTTTAATACTTTATTAATATATTTAATATATTCCTCTTCGTTTTCTAAATAAATGAAAATATCGTCTAAATAAGTAGTAGTATAGACGTTAAAGATATTATATAGGACGTCGTTAATATAGTTTTAGAAAGTCCTTAGCGCTCTTTATAACCTAAATAGATAAACTAATAATTTAAAGAATTTAAAGCGAATAATAAAAATTATAAACTATTTATAGCCCTCCTTTACCTGTATACGGTTAAACGTAGAAATTATATCGAATTTAATAAAAATCTTCGCTTTATAAATTATATTTAACATCTCTTTAATTAATAGTAATAAGTATTGCGTTTTAAATATTATATTATTAACGCCCCGGTAGTCTACGTAAATATAGACCCCGCCCCCTAATTTTTTTATTAATAGAATAGGCGTTGTAAAAGCGGATTGAAAAGGCCGGATGAACTTCTTCCTAAAGTTTTTATTAATTTATTTTTTAATAATAGTAATTTCGATAGGCGATATAGGCCTAAGTCTAATATATAGTACTTATTCTCCTAATTGAAATTCGATTTTATAATTATAAAATTAGTAAGGGGGGAATTAATTTATTAATATTAATAAAAAGGCATTAATATAAGATTAATAATAAGGTAATAATATTTTATTAATCTCCTCCTTAGTCCTCTACGGCCTATCCGCTTTATTTATAAATTTTTATATATCCTCTTCTAAAATTTTGGCGAAATATACGTATCGAATCGTCGCTTTATAAAGCAGGGCGTCCTTTACGAAATTTCTTATTAATATAACCGCTCGTATAATAGCTATTATTTCCCGCTTAGTATTAAATCCGTACTTTCCTACTATATTATTAATAAAGTTATAAAGGGATAGTGGAAAGTCCTTTTTATACTACTCTCCTCTCCCCTTAATAATATTTTACGCTATTTCGTATATAAAATCTATTTCGTAGAGCTCCGAAAGTACTACTAGCCGTTCGAATTGCGTATAATTAATTATATATAATTAAAACTAATCTCTTTTATAAATAAAGTTAAAGGTAGCGGCGTTTAATTTGCGAATATCCGTAGGGTTAATTTTATCGTCGACCAGTTTATTAAACCGGATTAGTATTCGATAATCCCCTATTAATATATACTTCTTACTTAGTCTAGTGTAAAGTTAATATAGTATATCCCTTTTAATTTTAATTAGTACCGTAGTAATACTAATAATAAATTTGACTTTCGCCCTTGCCTAGTAATTAATAAGAGCGTAATATAAAGTTAATAATAATAAAATTTCCCCTTTATTTTCAAATACGGAGGTCCGCTCTTTAAGTCCTTTATTTTTAAATTAAAGTTCTCTAATAAGTAAATTCTCGTCCTCCGCCCTTAAAATCTCCTCTTTATAAAGATAACCCCTAGGGATAGTATTAATACTATTTTTAAGAAGGGTATTACCCTTCTTATAAAATATAAATAGTATAATACTTTTCTTAATAAAAATAGGGGGAAGAGGTGCTTTTTTATAAGTATAGGCGATAATAATAGAGATAGGGTTAGAAAGCGTTCGAAGCGCCTCTATTTAATTATTAGAGAAATTTATTAGTAAATAGTAATTATAGTAATTAAAATAATTGAACTATATATTACTACTTTTGTAGTCGATATACAATTTATAGGTTATTATTTAAAAATAGTTTAAAATAATAGGGTATTTCTTATAGAAATTATATATTAAAAAAGTAATAATCTCTTTGTAGTAACCGATCCGCAACCTTCCTTTTACTACTATTTTAATAATACTTTTAACGTTACCGTTTACGAATACTAGTTTTTTAGGATAAAATAATAGAAAATAAAGGAAATTATATTTTTAAACGAAAAAATAGTTAATAAAAGCGTATACGGAATACCCGCTATTAACGAAAGTAATATAGTAGTCTTTACGCGTACTAGTAATTATATACGTAGATAATAGAATTATATTTAGAAGAATAATATTATTTAATAATTAAATTCGTACTTCCTCTAAATTAACGAAAAGATCTTATTTTCTCTATAATATAGCCAACCGGCTAAACCCCTATATACAATTAAATATAAAGGCTATTTATTTCCTTAATTATTATAATATTCGCCGCCTATAATAGATTCGTTAGGCTTTTTAATACTAATAGTTCTAATAGCCCGGACTTCTACTATATTTCCTCCTCCACCTCCTAATTTATTCCTACCGTTTCCTCTACTACTCCAATTTCTTTATCCCTTATCCTTATTCTTCTTCTTTTCCTTATTAATAAAGACCCCGTTAATACAAAATTTACTACCCTAATTAATCGAATTAAGGCAATTGCGAATTATATATCCCTACTAACTATAATAATAATAGAGTCCTTTCTTCCTATACTCCCTAAAAATTTTTAAATCGAATATAGTAAATATATTTATTACGTCTAAATCTATCTAATTTCCTCCTTAATTTATTATTCTATTATTAACTAAAATAGGAGGGGTAGATCTATTATTACTATTATTATTATTATTAGAACTACTACTACCGCCCTTATTAATAGAATTAGCCGAAAAGCCGGCTATAACCTTATTACAATATTCGGTATCTTCGATCTTCCTATTAACTTTTCTAATTAATTATAATTACTTAGTATATTCGTCGTTACTTAGGAAATCCTAAGAGATTAGGGCTTAACGGAATTTTTTATTAATTTTATTATAAAAGTAATAAATTTTTATAGTATTAGTAAGACCGTATTTATTTATAAGTTTAATAAATTCGATTTCGAAGTATAGGAATAGTATATTGCCTTAGTAGAAGTCGATTAAATATTTATAAATATCCAACTTAATATTTACGTTATTGTACTAATCTACTAAGTATTAGAAAAAGATTTCGCCTATTTTCTACGGCTATTAATTAGGGTTAGTAGGGAATTCCTTAATCTTAACGAAATTACTTTTAAATACTGTATATAAATCTAGTCCTAAATAGAATATAACCCTTACAATTTTAATCTATTCGTTAGGAAAATAAATTATATTAAACTCTTAAATAGCTTTAATCTAATAGCGCTATAAATAGAAAGTATTATAATATATAGTATTATCCTTCTCTTTATTAGTAAAAATAGGAGGGTCTTTAATAATATATTTAGGAAGGCGAGCGGTAAGGGCTATCGAAATTACCGTAGGCGTAATTAAAATACCTTCGTTAAAAGTAATAGGGGTTATTAAGGGGGTATTAGAAGATATAGTAATAATTTACTCGTATAGGGTAATAATAATCTATTAGGCTTCCTAGTACTACTATTAAATTTACTAATATTCTATAATAATAGTATTATAATTAATAAAGATTCGGGCGAGTATTCGGCTAAATGCGTTAATAATAAATCGAAACGCCGGCTATTAGCCGATATTAGTAGCGATTTCCTAATATTCCCTAAATATAGGAGAGGGGTAAAAATCGAATATAATACTATTAATGAAATTCTAAATATTAGGAATAACGTCCAAAATAGATAGTACTACTCCTATAATAATTATATCGTTAATTAACTCGTCGTTGAGAAATTAGGAAAACGCACTTAAATTATAGACGTTAAATTCAAATCCGGACCCTGGGCTAGGCGTAACGTAGTTAAATAAATAGATATTACTACCGTCGCTATTAGTGAAGTAGTAGTCGTAATTATAATTACTATTTTCTACCGTATAATTCTATAGCGATATAGAAAAATTATAATAATAAGAAGGCGTAGTCGTAATAACTAGCCCGCGTTTAGGTTATAGTTTTAATAAATTTACGGCTCAACGAAGCGACTTTATATACCGGGGTCCGCGATTAACGGCGACCTCAATATAGGGGATAGATTGTACAATTAAACGCCGTACGACTCTAAGGGTTGAAAAAGATGTGCGTAAAACGCGATAATTTGAAGGTATAATTAATTATTATAGTATAAAGGTATAAGGTAAGTAAAAATAAATATAATTATATAAAGAGAAGAAAGGGGAAGGTCTAAGGGTATACTTTAAGACTAGCCTTTATAAACTAATCTTAATCAATAGCTCTATAACAATTTTATAAACGCTATAGAGCTAGTACGACCGTTATATAGCAATAACGATTAAAGCCATTATGAACGCTATAATGGCTTTATACAATAGTCTAAGCTATAAGCTGATCTCTGGCTCAGACCTGGTGCCATCGCTGCTATGAACCGTTATAGGGTTAACCCTGTGATATTATACTAGTTTTGTAGAACGTTAATTTATTCTATAAATTGCTTTTTAGTAACTTCTAAGGTTTTAATACGCTTAACTTACTTAGCGGCTACCTCCTTAACCTTATTAATATATTCTCTAGTATTTTTTTAAAAGGCAATTACTTTATTGCTAGCGTTAGTAACGGTTGCGTCGAGTTTATTAAATTTCTTATTGAAGTAATAAAATAGTTTTATTACTTCTTTATAGCCTTTGGCCGAAGCTGTAAGTATAGGGGAAACTATAAGACCTATACGGGTATTATTATTGTAGATTATTTATAAGTAGTTAAAGCCTTCTAATAATTGTAGGAAGATTTCAACGAGGTCGATTTGAGCTTCGCTATTAGGGGGGTTCTTATCGCTAAATATTTTATTTATACGAATGGAATAATTGAATGAAAAATAGGGGATGCTTTACTATATTACTTTTTGCGACGATTGCGCCCGCAAAGTTCTAGGTATTTATTTAGGTCGATATTAGTATTATTAGGAATTTTTGACTTGAGATTGGCGATTATACAATTCGCCGAGAAGTAAAGTCGCGAAGACCAGATTATTGCAATAGTTCTTATTAAACTTAGTTAAACCGAAATTACTTATTATACTTTAATGCGAAGGTTAAGTATAATAAAGTATTACGGGGCGCGAGTAAGTACTAAGGTAAGACTTTAATTATTGTACGAGGAATAGGAAGAGAAGCCTATATGCGTACGAGAATTATATAGGGTATAGGGTAGTGGGTCTATAAGTATAGACCTACTTAGAATTATTATATTATATAATAGCGGTTTATACTTAGACCGCTAAATGTACTATAGCTAAATAGCTACGCTCAGTTAGCTGCACCAATACAGTACATGTGTATATGTACTTATATATAGGAACAGGGCAGTAATGCCTGTAATAGTCGTATAGCGTTCAACTATACAATTTATCCCCTATATTAAAATCGCTATTAATCGCGGACCCTAATATATAGAATCACTTCGCTAAATTGCGGATTCGCCAAAACTATAACCTAAACGTAGGCTAATTATTATAACTATACCTTTTTATTATTATAATTCCTCTATATTACTATAGAATTATACGGCAAAAAACAATAATTATAATTATAATTACTATTTCGCTAATAATAATAGTAATAATATTTACCTATTTAATTACGTTGCGCTTAGTTTAAGGTCCGGATTTGAACTTAACGTCTACGATTTGGGTATACTTTCCTAATTTTTTAATAACGAATTAATTAATAATATAATTATTATAAAAGTAGCGCTATCTATTTTGGATATTACTCTTAATATTTAGAACTTCGTCGACAGTATCGTATTCGATCTCTACCCCTCTCCTATACCTAAGGAATATTAGGAAATCGCTATTAATATCGGCTAATAGCCGGCATTTCAATTTATTATCAATGTATTTAGCCGAATACTCGCCCGAATCTTTATTAACTATAATACTATTATTATAGAATATTAATAAATTTAATAATAATATTAAGAAACCTAATAGGTTATTACTACCCTACGCGAACAAATTACTACTATATTTTCTAATACCCCCTTAATAACCCCTACTACTTTTAATAAAAATACTCCGGTTACGCCTATAGTAATTTCGATAGCCCTTATTACTCGCCTTTTTAAACGTATTATTAAAGACCCTCCTATTTTTATTAATAAAGAAAAGAATAATACTAAATATTATAATATTTTTTATTTATAGCACTATGAAATTAAAACTACTTAAGAATTTAATATAATTTATTTTCCTAACAAGTAGATCAAAATCGTAAGGGCTATATTCCGTTTAGGATTAAATTTACGTATAATATTTAAAGGTAGCCTTATTAAAATTAAGGAATTCTTTATTAATTCCGATTAATAACCGTAGAAAATAGGCGAAATCTTTCTCCAATACCTAATAAATCGGTATAATAATATAAATATTAAGCTAAATACCTATAAATATTTAATCGACTTCTACTAAAGCGGTATACCGTTCCTATACTTCGAAATCGAATGTACTAAATTTATAAACAAATACAATTTTATTAATACTATAAAAATTTACTACTTTCGTAATAAAATTAATAAAAAGCTCTATTAAGCCTTAATCTCTTAAAACTTCCCGGGTAACAACGAATATATTAAATAGTTATAATTAATTAGAAAAGTCAATAGGAAAATCGAAGACGCCGAATATCGCAATAAAATTATAATCGGCTTCTCAACTAATTCTATTAATAAAAGCGGCGGTAATAATTCTAATAGTAATAATAATAATAGTAATAAATCTACCCCTCCCACTTCAGCCGATAATAGAATAATAAACTAAGGAAGAAATTAAATAGATTTAGACGTAATAAATATATTTACTATACTTAACCTAAAGGTTTTTAAGGAGTATAGAGAGAAGGGATTCTACTATTATTATAATTAATAAGGATATATAGTTCGCAATTACCTTAATTTAATTAATTAGGGTAGTAAACTTCGTATTAATAGGGTTCCTACTAATAAAGAAAAGAAGAAAAATAAAAATAAGGGATAAAAAGGTCGGGGTAATAGAAGAAATAATAGGAGTAGATTAAGAAGTAAAAGAGGAAATATAGTAGAAGTCTAGGCTATTAGAATTATTAGTATTGAGAAGCCTAATAAACCTATTACGGGCGGCGAATATTATAATAATTAAAGAAATAAATAGCCTTTATATTTAATTATATATAGAGGTTTAGCCGGTTAGCTATATTATAGAAAAAATAGGATCCTTTTATTAATTTAGAGGAAATATAAATTTAATTATTAAATAGTACTATTCCTCTAAATATAATTCTATTATTTATATATATAATTACTAGTACGCGTAAAGATTACTATATTACCCTTATTAATAACGGATATTCCGTATATACTTTTATTAACCGTTTTTTCGTTTAAAAATATAATCTCCTTCGTTTTCTATTATTTTATCCTAAAAACCTAATATTTACGGACGGTAATATTAAGGGTATTATTAAAACGGTAATAAAGGGAAAACTATAGATCGGTTATTATAAAAAGACTATTACCTTCTTAATATATAACTTCTATAAAAAATACTCTATTATCTTAGGTTATCCTTAAATAGTAATTTATAAATTAAATATCGACTATAAAAATAGCGGTATATAATTCAATTATCCTAATTACTATAACCGCTATTTATTAATAAGTTTCTCTAACGATTAAACGGAAGTACTTCGGGCGCTTTCCAACCCTATTTCTATTACTACTATTTATACCTATAAGAAAGCACTTCTTCCCCCCGCTTCTATTAAAAAGGGTATTATACTATCTATATTTTATAAAAGGAGTAATACCCTTCCTAAAAATAGTATTAATATTATCCCTAAAGGTTATTTCTATAAGGAAGAGATTTTAAGGGCGGGGGGTAAGAATCCGTTTATTAGAGGACTTTAATTTAAGGATAAAAGACCCGAAGAGCGGACTTCCGTATTTAAAAATAAAAGGGAAATTTTATTATTATTAGCCTTATACCGCGTTCTTATTAATTATTAGGCGGGGATGAAAATTAAATTTATTATTAGTACTACTATAGTATTAATTAAAATTAAAAGGAATATACTATATTAATTTTATACTAAACCGGGTAGGAGGCGTATATTAGTAGAAGATTATCGAATATTAATCCGGTTTAGTAAACCGGTTAATAATAAAATTAACCCTATAGATATTCGCAAATTAAACGCCACTACCTTTAATTTTATCTATAAAAGAGATTAATTCTAGTTGTATATAACTAATTATATATAATTTAAACAATTAGTAGTACTTTTAGAGCTTAGTAAAATAGATTTTATATATAAAATAGTATAAAATATTATTAAGGGGAGAGGAGAGTAGTATAAGAAGGACTTTCTACTATTCTTTTATAATTTTATCGATAATATAGCGGAAAAATACAAATTTAATACTAAGCGGGAAGTAATAACTATTATACGAATAATTATATTAATAAGAGACTTTATAAAAGACGCCCTATTTTACAAAATAACGATTTAATACGTATACTTTATTAAAATTTTAAAGGAAGATATATAAAAATTTATAAATAAAGCGGATAAATTATAGAAGACTAAGGAAGAAATTAACAAAATATTATTATTTTACTACTAATTTTATATCGATACCTTTTTACTAACGCTAATAAATTAATTCCCCCTTTACTAATTTTATAATTATAAAATCAAACTTTAATTAAGAGAGTAAGTACTATACGCTAAACTTAAGCCTATATCGCCTATCGAAATTACTATTATTAAGAAGTAAATCGATAAGAATTTTAAGAAGAAGTTTATCCGGCCTTCTTAATCTACTTCTATAGTACTTATCCTATTAATAAAAAAACCAAGGGGTAGGGTCTATATCTACGTAAACTACTGGGGCGTTAATAATATAATATTTAAAATATAATACTTATTATTATTAATTAAAAAGACGTTAAATATAATTTATAAAGCGAAGATCTTTATTAAACTCAATATAATCTCTACGTTTAATCGTATATAAGTAAAGGAGGGCTACGAATAGCTTATAACTTTTATTATTTACTTTAAATTCTTTAAATTATTAATTTATTTATTTAGATTATAAAGAGCGCTAAGGACTTTCTAAAACTATATTAATAACGTCCTATACAATATCCTTAACGTCTACGCCACCGCTTATTTAAATAATATCTTTATTTATTTAAAAAACGAAGAGGAATATATTAAATATATTAGCGAAGTATTAAAACGAATAATTAATATAGGTCTATAAATCGATATCGATAAATACGAATTTTATACTAAATATACTAAATACTTAGGGCTAATTATTACTCTAGGAAATATTAAAATAGATTTAGAAAAAGTAGCGGTTATAACCTCCTAAGAGGCTCTAAATACTAAGAAAGCGCTATAGCGTTTCTTAGGGTTCGCTAATTTCTATTATTAGTTTATTAAACATTTCTCTATATTAATTAATCCGTTATATAAATTAATAAAGAAGAATATTAAGGATTAGGAGTAAAGGGATTATTACTAATGGTCTTTCGAAGTATTAAAAAAAGCTTTTATAAATAGACCTATTCTACGTATTTTCGACTAATTAAAATAAATAATTATAGAAATAGATATATCAAATTAGGTTTATAAAGGGACGTTTTCGTAATACAATAAAGATAGAGAATTAAAACTAATTGCCTATTTTAATTAATAGTATTTATTAACGGAATATAATTATAATATTTATAATAAAGAATTCCTCGCTATCGTTAAAGTTCTAAAGGAATAAAAACTAGAGTTAAAAGGAGTATAAAAATTAATAGAAATTATTACCGACTATAAAAGCCTAAAGTCTTTTATAATTAATAAGTAATTAACCTTAAAATATATATAATAGTTTTAATTCTTATTATATTTTAATTTTACTATTTAATACCGGCCGGGCTCCTTATAAATCCGCCCGGATATATTAAGCCGTAAATTAAAAAACGTCTTAAAAGATACGGTAAATAAGAGGCTATTAGTCTATAATAAAGTATTATTAGATAAGAATGTTTTTATTAATAAGGCGTTTATATTAGAGGAGGAGATTTCTATATTAAGAGAGGAGATCTCTATAATTTTCGTCGGTATTAAATATATTTACGACTTTAAAATTATAAATAAGATATTAATAAATAATTTTATTATAAATTACTATAAGAAATTAACCCTCTTATAAAATACGTAGGCCTATATATTAAATTTAATTAAAAAAGCGTAGTCGAAAGAAGTAAAGGATAGTTTTAAAAAGCTTTTATTCGCGGAGTATTATATTATTTAAAAGTAGATTTACTACTATAGTTCTATCCTCTTTAACCTTAATAATATAAATATTTACTACTAATTAATCTACTACGCTTATAATATACTAAGTATAGGGCACCTAAGGAGGGAGAAAACGTATAGCCTCCTCCTATAATTTTTCTTCTAATTAAAAATATATAATACTGTTAAAATTTATTATAAGAACTATTTAACGTATATAAAGATAAAGCTAGTATAATATACGCTATATAAGCTATTTAAACCGCTAGTAGTACTATTTACGCTATAGAAAGACATTTTAATCAATTATATTATACTATTAATACTATATAAATAGTAAAAGTAAGTATTTAAATACGTCGCCGTAGTTATAGACCGATTAATAAAGATATAGTATTTTATTCCTATAATCGGTTTAATAGTAGAAGAATTAATTAATCGGTTTATCGAACGGGTCTATAGTATTTATAGTCTACTTAATACTATTATATTAAATAAAGGTTTTCAATTTATTTTACAATTCTAAAGGGTATTATTAATAAAATTAGAAATTAAGCTAATTCCCTCTTCTATTTTCCATCCAATTATTAACGGATAAACGGAGCGGATTAACGCCGAAATAAAAAGATATTTGCGAACCTTTATTAATTAAGTATAAGATAATTAAGTAAATTAACTCCTTATAGCGGAATTTGCCGCTAATAATCTCGTATTAGAAATAATAGGAATATTACCTTTCTTCGCCAATTACGGTTTTTATCTATAAATAGGCGTAGAACTAATTAAACTATACCCTCTAAATATATTATAAGTTTAGTAAGATAAGTATTTTAAAGCTTTAAAAATCGCTAATTGTTTTAAAGTAATTCTAAATTTCGTTATAGTTAAGGTAAAGGAGGTTTAACGATAGTATAAGGATAATACTAATACGAATAAATTAAATACTTTACAATATAAGGTTAAAGATAAAATTCTATTAAGTATAGAGAACTTCGAAATAGGGAGGCTATATACGAAATTAATACCGTTCTATAAAAGACCTTTTAAAATTTAGTCTCAGTCAGACCCGCTGGGCCTCCGAAACCACCCCACCCTACCCCACACCACCCGTTTCTGCGGCAGCAGGTCTGAGCTAACTTCGAACGTTTTAACCGTCGGCCGCAAAAGATATTATTAACCTTTATAAATTAACAAAAGTAATTAATAATATCGGTAGGGTGTAGTTATATAGAGTCTTACTTTCCGGTTCTAACGGTAGTCTTACTTTTTCTATACGATGAATATTGGCTTCGATGCAAAGCCTTCAAATTAGAAGGATAAAGGATAAAACGGTAGGTTTTTGGGTATAAAAGTATTAAAATAATAGGAAAAAATATATAATAGATAGGATCATATAGAGTAAAGAAAGGCCTATCTAATGATATAGGTCTTATTATAGTAATTTTAAAGGGTAGTTAGATAAAAAATAAAAAGTAGAAAAAAAGAAAATGTTAGCTCTACCCCCTCGAGGCTGCATTATAATAATGGGTGGTCTGTGCACTATAAAAGTAGTACCATTAGAATCGTCTAGTCAAGGCCATCCTCTACATATGTTTTTTAAGTTTGTATAAATTATATTGGCCTTTAAAATCGACAGTGTCTAAAGATAGAAAATTTTGTTGCTGACGAAGTAATACCTTTGAGGTTAGATTTCTAAAAAGGAGTGGTCCGAGCGTTAGGAAAAAAACATCATTAGAAAGGCCTCGGAAAGACCATCCTCAGCATCATCTTTTCTTATTTATACGATTTTTTGTTATTTAGATATTAAAGAAAGAGTTTGGGAAAGAAAAGGCAACTCGTATATAAAATTTGTTGCTAAGCCCAGAAATGCTCAAAGTGGTCACAGACCTCCTCTCACTTTGTTCGCGGAGACCCACATTTTATGTGGGGTAAGAGTGGATTGAACTCGTGACGAGGGCGTCTGTGACAGAGACTATTAAAATTATTAAAGTTTACAACTATATTATTACCCTCTATTTACTAATTAATATAAAGTATAATCCTACTTTCTATATTAATAAGGTTAAATTTTAAATAAGAAGGATAGAAGGGAATATTAAGACGAACTATAAGTAAATTATAAGGCGGACAAATAATAGGAAGGACTCTAAAGAATAGGAATTTAAAATTATTAACGACTACCGGAAGAATTTAAATAATAAACGATAGGAATACTATATCGTATAGGCGCCGCTATACATACTTAATTAATAATTACGTAAGAACGTAGAAATATATTTAGAAGAGATTAGGAGGTTTTATAATAATAATTTAGACGTTTTAATACTACTAGTTTAGACCGCTACCGAAAGACGGAGGGACCGCGAAGCGGAGGTTAGAGTAGATTAATAAAGCGGAGGAATAGATTAATTATTAGAGGCTAGGGAGAACGGATAGTACGAAGGGCGGAAGAAGTCGCCGTATAGGGTAGCGGCGGCCGTAAAAGCTTTTACAACGCAAGCTAAGCGATTACTAAGCATTTTTAGCATTTTATATATTATTAGTCAGCTATATAATTTCTTTTAGCCCGGGGTAGTATTATAAGGTTAACCCTATAACAATTCATAACAACGATAATACTAAGTCTAAACTAGAAATCAATTTATTAAAACGCCCATCCTTCCACCTTGAGCGGCGATCGTGGGCCCACTAGAGGTGCCATGGAAATCTACACCAAAGGTCGTAGTCCGTAGGCCTACATCGCGCGAAACTGGAAGGAGCGGCGATTTCTGTCTATCCGGGTCCAACGTATAGAAAATTCCCCTTGCGCACATACCACTCTCTGTCCCAAAAAGGAATTAATGTGGGGATCCTGCTATTGACACCGTGTCTCGCAACCTAAAAGGGAAATCTAAAAATTGGAAATCATTTCTATCAACACCAGCCCTCAACCGTCGCGTGCATTAAAGTGCACTCAAGTGCAGATTGTTCGCCTCAATTTTGCGGTCATTTTGGTACTTTGTGCAGCCTGTGCAGTAGTCTGGTTGTTGAGAAAAATCGAAAAGAGTGGTCTCTCTTATTGAAATGCGACCGTGAATGCGACCGTTGAAAATGACCAAGTTAAATTGTTAAGGTGATAAGAAGATAGGAGGCGATAAGGAAAATTGTTAGAGAGATAAGAAAAAGATTAGAGGTGATAAGAATTTTGGAATTTCAAAATGACCAAGTCTTTTCAATAACTAATAACCCTAACCCTAAAAATAAAAAAAGGGTACCAAAATGATGAGGAAGAAACGGTGGTCATTTTGCACCCGGCTAAAAGTTAATCCGGCCTTTGGTTGAAGGGGAATTTTGATTTAAGAAAAATTTGACGAATGGGTAGAAGGAATAATAGGCGTTTCTAGTCTCTCATAACAGACGCTCAACCTAGATGTTAGCCCATATCTACTTCCCCGCCACATATAGCGTAGTCGTTTTGTACCCTGTAGGTCCAAATAGTATGACATTAGGATTACGTCTGTATATAACTTGAACGAAACCGGCTATTATCTATAAGAAAGGTCCTATCTCTCCGCAAATACTCGAATATTAAATTACTATAAAAATTTTAAATTCAATTAAATAAAGTATCCGAGGATAGTACGAATAATAAGTCTATTTCTCTATACTTTTTTTCGTATTTCTATAAGGTTTTTATTATTTACTAATACTATTTTGTAGTTTTTATTGTCTATAAAATTGCATTTAGAAGGATCGTATACTCTATTTCTATAACTTAACGTCGTATCGACCCGAAAATTTGTATATATAATAGGCGATTATAAATCTAATACCGATAAGGTTATAGAATTAATCCGTTGTATTACCGATTTTTAATAGCCTAATATATTTATACCTCCTAATCCGGCTCTTTAGGACTAAATTACCGAAATATTACGCTATACGATATTTATTAACGTTAAAAATATATAATACTATTTTATTAACGCGGTCGTTATTTATCTATTAAATTAGGGGTTACCCGTAGGCTTGGACTAACGCTGTTTAAAATTTAGTTAAATTAAATCTATTTATTATATTATTTACTGACGAGGTAATATAATTTTAATTACCCGTATAGGTTATAATAAGAATATTATCTTCTAAATAATATCTATTATTTTAATTAATAAGGTTACTATTTAAATTATATTATTTAATCGGCTTAGCGAGGAGTAGTGGGATATTATAGTTAAATTTCCTAATATTCGACCTATTTTAATTGATTAATCAATTATAAAGGTATAAACCTATATTTAAATTATCTAAAACCGATAGGGGGTATTAACCCTTTACCCCCCCATCGGATTTAAATGAACTCTAGTTAATTATATAGTAGAATCCTTTCTTCTAATCGGATTTAGAGGAAGGAAACTATATATATATCCTCCTCGGTCTAAAATAAATTACTTACGTAAAATTTATAAAATTAATACGTACGGCTTTATTTAACTAGCGGATTGTATTTATTGCTATAGACGAATTATATATTATATTCTAATAGCGTATATTTCGGATACAATTTACCGATATTTATACTATTAAAACGGCTATCCTATTTAATATTCTTTAGTTTGGGTATACGGCTACCCTTATTTACGAAGTATAATTATATATATATAAATATAGTAATTTCTATTTAGAAAGTTATAGTTTAAGTAAATTCTCTATTATTTATATTTTTATCGATTAGTTTAATATTACGATAATATTATAGCCGATTCTACTAAGTGCGTTTAAAAATTACCGGCAGCTCGAATTCGTTTTCGGCGTAGTAATATTTAATAAACCCCGGCCCGATATTTATTTTATTCCGAAAATTATTATTTATATTAATAATAAATTATCGTTTTTCTCTACCTAATTGTATCTCTTATAATATTTTATATTTTCCGGCTACGAACCCTCCTACGTAGTAAAAGTAATTTATAAATATAACGCCGATACCCGTCCTTTAAATTAGAAGGCTATATATAAGGATTTTAAGTAGCCTAATTCTACGTACCGGATAATATTTATTATTATTTTATTCGGTATAGGTATAGATATTCTAAATATATAATACGTAATATAATATAGTATAGTTAAATTTAATAACGTCGCGGATTTAATTTAGCGCTTTAAATACGCCGTCCGTACGGATCCTATTACATACGGTATAGGGTTTTATTTTATCCCTTATTATTAATTCGATTATTTTAGCCAATTATACGAATTTGCTAAAATAGAGCCGATTACGCCGTTTAGTAATAGTACTTTATTATATTATTCTATTATTCCGGCGCTCAAAACCTAATATATATTGTCTCCTCTATTTATTAATATTATTTTATAGTATATTATAATAAGTTTCGCTTTAATTGAGGAGCTAATTATATTATTTCTTTTATTTATTAGCGCTATTTTATAATATATTACAATAAATTTCGCTTTATTTAAAGAACTAGTTTAATCGCCTACTTCGGGGGATAAGGATATTTCGGACGAAGAAGGTATATTAAGTAAAGAAGAATTATCAATTAAGGAAGATATTATAGTCGCTTAATGGGTTCTATAGGAATTGGGTATTAGCGATAGTAATTAATAACTCTATATTTAAAATAAAATAGAAAAAGCGGCCCGGGAAAAGGTTATTAAAAAGTAGAAGGAGATATACGAATTCGTTAATATACTATATTTTAAATTATATATAAAGAAATTATTATAAGAATTTAGGCTACCCTTTACCTTCGGAGAATTATATAATTATATAATAGATTTTAACGTTTACTATTTTGGTATTGCTCCTATCGTAGTACTTCCTTTATAATATTATAATAAGTACTATCCCTCCCTAAGTCTCTTACTATTTATTCCGAAAAAGAAATCTACGGCTACTATTAAATACCCGGCGAAATTATTTAAGGCCGGCTTTATTCTAATTAAATTAGATTACTTTATAATTATTATAACGAAGATTCTTTATTTTAATATCCTTAAACTCTTCGATTTACTTAAGGAAGTTTTTATATCTTTAGATTTTATATACGTACTTATGTATAAGCTCGGTAAATAGACTTTTATACTTATTATATAAAACTTTATTAAAACTATTTTAGAATTCGAAGTGTAGAAGTAGTTAGGAGATTATAGCGATATATTACTTGTAGAGTATACGCGTATTACCCCCTTCGCGTTAGAGGTATTTATTATTAATTTAGAACGGATTATTCGTAATAAAGCGAGCGCGGAGAAGAGGAAATTAGTAAAAGCGCGGGCGGAAGAAGTATAATATTTAAAAATCGCTACGAATAGTAATTCCGGTACTTTAAAGCTAATTTTATATATAATTTATCCTACTAGTATATATATAGGTATAGCCCTACCTGTAGCTATTCCCGCTAGTATATATATAAATATAATTTTATTTATTAAAAGGGTAAAATCTAATATAATACTATTAAAACGGAAGAGGTAAATATATACGCCTTATAATACGGAATAATATTTAAATAAAACTTTTTACTCTTTTGTTTAAATCCTATAGGGGATAATAAAAGATAAATAAGAATAAATAAGAATTTCGAGACCTACTTTGAATTTTAAGCCCTAAATAATCTATATACAAGTATAAAAACCCCCTTTATACTTATTAGAATTATTCTTTCTTCCTTCCTTATATAATCTAATTATACTTTTTTTATCCCCTATCGGATTTATACCCGATTTAATAGATTTTTATTTATCCCCTATTAGATTTATATCCGATTTAACAAGTCTTTATTTATCTTCTATCGGATTTAAATCCTATTTTGCCCGGGGTTAACCCCTTAATTCCCTAATCGGATTTAGATTTAATTAATATTATTTAAAGTAAAGATAATTCTTACTTCCCTACTTTATTATTATATAGTAGTCTTTTAATTATAATAAATAGTACGAAATAAGAATAGTACTTTCTAATTAGTAAAGAATTTAAATCCGGACGTCGTAAATATTTTTTTCGACGGGAAGGATCCGGCTATATTATAACTTCTATACTACCCGCTATTTAAGTAATATAAATTTATTAATATTAAGAAGGTAAAGAGAAAATTATATAATATTAAAAGGGAATAATTAGGTAATATTTTACTATAGTAATAATTCCCCCCTAACGCCGGGGTTTATAATATTAGGGAGGTATAAAAGCTAATTCCGAATTTAAATATTAATTAGTAAGTAGAAGGCGAAGGTATTTACCGGCGTATCCAAATCGATATAATACCTATAATTATAAATTAGCAGAAGAAATAGGCTAATAAAAAGGGTGAAGATATAGTATTATTAAAATAAATAATAGCCTAATATATTAATATAGGCTCTCTATTAAAAAATAATAAAATAGCCGGTATCTTAGGGTATAAAAGTATTCGGACGCTAATTTAATATTTAAATTATATTCGTAAATATATTTTTCGCCTAAATCCTATAGGGGAGGGATATTTTACCCTATAATTATCCCCTATAAGATTTAAATACGCTTTGGGTATTTACTAATTATATTATAATATCTTTGATATTCGGCCTACTTAAATATTTTAAATTATTTTAGGAATACGGCGAAGAGATTTAGCCCGGCGTTAATAGCGGGTAGTAAAGGATATAGAAGAATATTATTCCTAATATATTAAATAATAAGAATTATAGCCGAATCCTTCAAATTTTATCCCAAACCGAAAATATCCCTATTCGTACCGTCGCTATCCAATATAGCGATTTAAAAAGTATAGGCTACTTATTTTTAAAAGATAAGAATATAATTTACTTAAAGGTAATTATATTCGTTATATAGCTAATTTATTTCCGGACCTCTCGTAGTAATATAAACGATATAGGCCTATTTAAATTTATATAAATTAGTAATATATTTATTAAAAATATATAATTTAAGTATTCTACTAATAATTAATTCTATATAATAATCTACTTTATATAATTCTATAATAGGCGTCGATATTCCTATAAATCTACTATCGGTAGAATAAAAGGCCTAAACGATATTAAACCTATACTAATCTTCGTCCTTTCTATCGAAAATTTAATAGGACTAATAGAAGAAAATCGACGTAGCGAAATTATAAATAGTAATGTATAGTAATTAATATATTAGATTTATAATATTACTAAAAATATTTTTATTAATATTAATTAAACGTTAACTATTAGTATTACTCAACTAAACGAATATTAGGATTTAGAAATATTTAAACTCCGTACGTAGGTAAATATAATAGAATATAAAATTACGAACCTAGCGTATTTCTAATTATCCTTATATATTTATTCGGAATTAGGGGAGAGCCGGAATATTCCTAAGAATTTTAATAGCGAAATAGTTAAGCTTTTTAAGGACTTTAAGGCGTAGGATATACTTAAAATAGACGTAAGTTCTTTAACTACTACTATTAGGCTCCTATATAAATAGAAGAAGGCTAATAAATTCTAAAGCCCTATAGAACTTTACCCCTCTAAGGATTTATCGATTATTTCTAAGATCTTTATACTTAAGGGTAACTTAGGGTATATAATAATAAAAAAATAATTCGACGACTTCGAATTATATAAGAATATAGTTACCGAATATATATTGGAATTTAGGCGGCGTCGGCGTAAACCCGAGGAAATACCCGGCTAATTAATTATTTCTATTAAAAATCCGGACTTATTTTAGGAGGATAATATTCAAAAATTAGTAAAAGTGTATTTAAAAGTTTGATATACTATAGCGAATATAATCTAGCGAAGTTATTTACTTTTAAGGATTTTACCGGACTATATTATAATTTATAAAGCAATAAAGGCGTAAGGAAAAATCCTATTTATTAATCGAAATATTATCTCCGATTTTCCTAAAACGGTAATAAAACGTAATATTAATATTTTTAATTAATATTACAATTAAACGAAATAAATATTAGGGGATCTTAAACCCGTAAGTAATATTTCTACTCTACCCTTTGCGGTTTACTATAAGAAATTCCTTCTTCCGTATTAATTAATTAGTAAATTATACCCCCCTCTTCGCTTAATTCCTATAGGGGAGCCGTTTTACTTACCCCCTAATAAGATTTAAATACGTAGTACTAATCCTTTTCTTTTTATTTAAATGCGTATATTATCCGGCAATTCGAAAAATCTCCTATTAAATACGCTATATTAATTAACGAAGTTAATATTAGAAAAATAATTACTTATTTAATAGTAATTCTACTATATTTTACAGAATTATAATATAATATTAAGAAGGGCGAAGCCGTAAAGGCCTATCCGATATTTATATTAATACCCGCCTCGCTTATTATTTAAATATTTATAGAGGCGACCAAAATATTTAAGGAGACGTTTAGAGTCTACTATTAGTTTAATATAGTTAAAGGACTATTTAAATAGGATTCGAAATAATTATAAACCCTTAATTAAAATTAATTCGACAATTTAATAGAGGAGTATATTTACGAATAGTATAACCCCGAAACGGCCCGGGTTATTATTTTTGTAATAACGTTAATTTATTTCTACTATTAGGTTAAAATTTATAAGATTTAATACAATTTAGCGGATTATTCCAATAGGTTAAAGGTTAAAGATTATATTACAATACGATTATTAATAAAGAAGAAGGCTAAGGCTAAGGCTAAACCTAATATTAAAAGTAAGGGTAAGGGTAAAAATAGGGCCGATAATACCGAGGATTCGGATTCCCTATATTCTACTTCCGAGGATAATTATTTACCGTCGGATTCCTTTACCGATAAGCCCGACGAAGCTGGGAATAATAAATAAGTCTTAGAATTCCTTTAAATCCTATAGGGGTAAATACTTTACTTCCCTTATAGGATTTAAACGAACGCCGATTCGTCTTCTTATACTAATTTTATTTAATAATAGGCTAAACCGTTATAAAAGGGGTAAAGTCAATAGTAAATAATATAAATTAAATATATCTATTTATAAGGACGTTTATTTTACGTATATTATTATAAATAAAGTTTAGTTCTTACGTAATACCAATACTGCTATATAGCGTTGGATCCGTAGGTTAAAATATAATATAATTATATTTTATTCTACTATACCCCTCTTAAATAGCGTTTAAAATATAAAAGCGTTTACGTCTATATTTTAGGACAATATAAAATTACTTATAATAATACGCCTACTATAGAACTTAGACTAATTCTAATATAATAATATATATAATTAAGGATATTCTAATTATATATTTAAACTTAATATAAAGCCTACTATTATAAATACCTTATACTCTATTAAATAGGAGTGGGGCTTTAAGTAGTAAGTTCTCTACCCGGAATTTTAGAAGTTTATTTCGGATAAAAGCGCTATTATTTCCCCTATTACTAATATTATTATTTTAGAGTCCTAAATATTCTTTTTATTTAAAAGTATAAATACGCTCCTAATTTTACCCGACGGTTAAATAATATATTTATCCTCGGATATCCTACTTATATAAATCTATTATATCTATTTCCAATATAATAAGCGTTTTAGGGATTGGGTTTTAGCCCTTATTAATAAGTGCTTAACTTTAATAATAGAATAATTAGAGGAAGCCGTTATCCTAGACTAATTAAACTTTAATAATAACCCGAAGGGCTTTAGCCCTATCCTTATACGTAGGCTATAATTCCTAGCTTAAGACCTTTACACTTAGGATATATTATAAATCGACAACTTAATCGGCTATAAGGAAATAATTATAACCGCCTAGCGAAAACTAAATTATAATAAGGACTTTAATACGGCCCTCTAAAGTAAAAAGCCGGCTAAGACTAATACGAATTTAAGTAAGGAGAAAGTAAACGCTTTAATTAAAATATAATTTAACGGCGGTTTAATATATATATATAATTATTTAAGCTTTGACCTAAATATTCTACTACCTATCGATAGGATATAAATATTTATTTAGGTATACGGCAAATCCCCCTTCTAAACGTAGATTTTCAATAAGTATATAGAAATATTTTATAAAAAGGAGCGTATCTTTATTATAATTAACCACCCCTAAATATAAATATAAATACCCTACCTATTTATTATTTATCTATTTCCTATCGGAGAGGATTTTACGCCTCCCCTATAGGATTTAATCTCGTCAATATTATTTAATTTTATTAAGACTCTTTATTCAATCCTACGAAAAGCGAATTTTATTATTAAAATAATTATATTTAATTAAAGCACTTAGGAATAATCTACTATTATCGGAAATTAAAATAACTAATATACGGCTATTAATATTTTAATATTCAATTCGAATATAAATATTATCAGGCTAAATACCTACGCCTAATATAGTATTAGGATCGGCTTTAGGTTTATATAGAATATCCTTATAATTCTCTAATATATAGGTTATTTATACTATATTAATTAGACTAAAACGGTTATATAGTACTTTTCCTAAATTAATAGGTCTATTTCCGATTAGTAGGAGGAATAGATTATTCGTAAAGTTTATCCTTATTTTACCCTTATAAGATTTAAATCCGCCGCGCTAACCCTTCCCTTAATATATTTATACCTTATAATTTACTTTCAATTTCCCGAAAAATATTCAATTATTTATATTAAAGGCAGTTATTATATACGAAACAGCGAAGTTGATTTTGAATTACGACTTTAACAGCTTTTCTTAAATAGTAGAACCCCTTTAAAAAATCGATATATATATATCGTTTCGCGCTAAAAAAATCGGGAGGGTTTATACTTATATTTACAAATTCTATACCAAAGGATTTAAGGATAACCCCGAATTCGATAACATTATTCGTCTACTCTTAATTATCGGGCTTATATTCGTCGATATAAACCCGAAATTTAAAACCGTAGATTAAATTCTTCTAAAGGCCTTTCGGGTAGCGGCTACCTAAAATAATTCGCTCTCCGATATTTAAAAGCGGAGATACTTGAAGAATTTGGCCTAAATTCCAATTAGTTTATTCTAAGCGGAATTTAAATATTATATTAACGAATAGAAAAAGTATATTATAGAAATAGGCTAAGTAGAGTATATTATTAGTAGAAATAATATAATAACCTATATTAATACTTAACGTCTAGTAATAATATCCTAAACGGACGAGATTTTTATACCGTAGAGGAAACAGTATACCTCGCTAACCCTAACCCAAACCTCGCCGATAAAAAAATTCCGATTAGACGCTAGTATAATAATTAGTACTTCTATTCAATATAAAACTCCTAATTTAGAGGATAATAGATTGGATTCTAGCGACGATACTAATACGGCAATTGGTATTCCAAACTAATATAAGGTTTCTAATATAGAGGATAGTAGGTTGGATTCTAATAATAATACTAATATAGTAATTAGTATTCTAAACCAATATAAGGTTTCTAATATAGAGGATAATAGGTTAAATCTTAATATAAAGGATAGTAATTTGGATTTTAATATAGAGGATAGTGATTTAAATCCTAATAACAATATTAAAATACCGGATAGTCCCCTAAATTTAATTTCGGAGACCAATTCGGAGGGTAGTCCCCTAAGTCCAATTTCGGAGACTAATTCGGAGGATAGCGGTTAATCCTATCCTTATATAAATCCGATAGGAGTAGAAATAGCGATCCCTTATCGGATTTAATTATAGCTAAGGTAATCGGTCGTCCAGTATATATAGGAGGATAATAAAATATTAGTAGCCATAGAGGGAATCGGTACTTATTTTAATATTACTAATTTTATATAAATCTATAATATAAGAAAAATACGGAAATATTAGTAGCCGTAGAGGGAGTCGGTACTTATTTTAATATTATTAATTTTATATAAATCTATAGTATAAGAAAAATACGGAGATACTAGTAGCCGTAGAGGGAATCGGTGCTTAGGAGGATCTTAAGACCGATATTAAAAAAGGATTTATAAATAGTATTTATATAAATATTTTCCGATTCGGGTTTAGATTTCCGTCTAGTATTACTAATTTTATATAAATCTATAGTATAAAAAATATTAAATTTACTCTTATCGATTAGAGCGATAGTACGAACGAAAATATAAATCTAGATTTATTTCGACGTTGGACAAATTTATTTATTTATATTAACGAAGCCCGTAATTCTATATATAATATTACAATAGCGCTATATAGAAAACTATAGTAATATTCTCCAACTATTTCTAAGGATCCAATAGGTAAAATAATTTTTCTAAAGTCGAAACCCAAATCGCTTTTACTTTTTCATTTTAGTATTTTTATATTTTTCGACATCGAACCGGCCTAGCTATCGTTTACTCCTTAGCGCGCTATTAGACCTACTATAGTAATTGCGCTATTTATTCGCTTAATTATATAACCCACCCTAATTAGAAATTGATTTATACTTATAATTGCTAATTATTAACTAAGTAGATTAATATTACTACTATATCCTATTCGGTAAGGTTATATACGTATTGTAGCCAATAGCTATCCGTAGGAAAGGCTTATCCCCGCCCGGTGAGTATAAAAACAAGCATTAGCGTATTAACTATATAGGTCCGATTCGACGGGATCTTTACCGACTTTCTACTCTTCGCTTATATATTAACTTCTCTTTCTTAATCGGGTAACTTATAAACGCGAATAACCGTCGGAGTAAAATATATAATTATATACTTTAATAATAGACGCTTAGGTATTTACTAAGAAAACCCGTTAATTCGCAATATATTAATACTTCGACGGATTCTATATACTATTATATATTATATTATTTATTCACTACGCCGCCCCTACCTTAATATTCTCGTAGTAAGGATTTATAACGTTATTCGAACCCTTTTCCCTAATAAAATACCCAATTCCCTTTATACGGTTAATAAAACCTATTCGCTCTATTTTTATTAATCTTAAATCCCCCTTCGAAAATTCGTATATTCTAATTATCCGTTATCCTTAATTTTACTACAAAAATACTATACCCTTACAATCTTCTATTATTCGGCTTTTTTACTATAATTACCCTTAATATTATACTTTATTATACTCTATCTTTATAATCCCTCTAAATACGCTCTATAATATTATTTATTTATAATCTACTACCTTTTATAATTGGTTAGGCGTAGATAATAGGGTTTAGGATATATTTCGACCGAACCCTAATTAATAATTATATTATTAACTTTAGTTCGTTTTATAAATTAAATTATTAAAGATAAACCTTTAAATATACTTTATAATACTATTTATTTATAGCCTACTACCCTTTGCAGTTAGTTAAGCGTAGATAATAGGGTCTAGGATATATTTCGACCGAACCTTAATTAATAATTACGTTATTAACCTTAGTTCATTTTGTAAATAGGTTTATTAAAGATAAATTGTATAAAATTAGGTATTAAAATTCGAAGACGATCTATTATTATAATATCGCCTATTGCTAGTCCTTCTATTAGTCCTACTATTCGGAATAGGAATAAGAAAAGAAAAGTGCCTAAAGTACAATATTTTTTAACCCGTTAATATTAAATTTAATTAATATATAATATTCGTATAGGTTCCGACTACTTCTATACCTTTAACGGATAATAAATCTATAAAACCGCAGCTATTTAAAAAACCTAATACAAAAGGGAAATAATAGATAGAATTTATAAAGCCGCTACTATTTAAAAAACGTAATACAAAAGGAAAGTAACGGGTAGAAGAGGATTCGGATATCGAATATTCGACGAAGCCGGACGCCGAATATTCAACGGAATTAAATAGCGATTTAAAAGGGGGGGTAAAAGTATATACTATCCTATTTATTCGTTAAATTATATTAATTTATTTTAATATAATAAACGGACGAATTATATAACCTATTTTTAGAAATACTCCTTTTTATACCGTAAGAAACAATTAAAGAGGAAGATATTATTGGAATCGCTTTTTAAATTAACTATATATATAAACTCGTCGAATTTAACCGCCGGCTTAATATAAACCCTATTTAAAATAAAGTTAAAAGTCCCTTCGAGTTTACAATTATAAAATCGGCTAATCCGGCCTATTAGTCGGCCGTTTTAACTATTACTAATACTATATATAATTACCCTTTATAATTTTACTTTACCTTACACACCTTCGATTTACTAATAATCGATCCTGATATACTTATAGGAAACGCCGTACTAAGGATCCTAATATTTTTACAATAATATTAGCTTAGGCAAATCACTCCTTATAAATCGACGTACAATCCCGATCCCTATACCCGAACTAAAGACTTTTATATATACCGGAAATCGCTATTTCGGGTTATATAATTAGAAATTGACTTTAATAAGTAGAAAGAATAGTATAAAGCTTTCAACGCTTTGGAATACCTATTACAGCATATTAAATCGGATTCTAATTATCTAATAATTACTTTACCCCGAACCTTATATAATTTTCGTTATTAAGCGAACTGGTTATTACGTACCCCTCTACGCGGGTAATAGAATTAGGTCCCGGTAAATAAGAAGATTAATAAATTAACTGTAATTGAAGAGGTAGGGAAATCCGATAGTAATATAGTAGAAGAATTAAATTGTTTCCCGGTAGTACGTCTACTTTTATTAAATATAATTACAGGGAAAAGAATTTGTAAATTAATATATACTTTTATAATTTAAAAAAGAAGTTAATAAAATAGACGATCGCCTAGTATTTATTCTTCGATTAAAGGCCTCTAAATTAATAGATTTATTCGCTCAGAATATCTAATATAAATTTATAATCGTAAGTTCTTAAGTTTATAATTTATATAAAGCGTTATAGTCGGGTATAGAGCGTATTGAATAATAGTTTTTATTTAAGGGTATTAAAAAATAGATTAAAAACGTCGAATAAGAATTAAAAAACATATCGGAGGACTTTATTAATACGTTATCCAAATTATCGGAAGATTTACAACGGGCGATTTTTATATATTTAGCGCTTCTCTAATTAGTATAGCCGTTTATAATATATTATTTAAAGTAGTAGCCGGCTTGGAAAAGCGGTTTAAATATACGAATATTTTATAATTATAATCTTAATACTATTAATACCCTAAATCCGGACCTTAATTGCGCTTTTAACGGCAATAGTATTCCTATTGGCTATATAACCGAAATTACCAACGAATATTTAATACTTTATAAATTAATTAACTATCCCTTTTCTCTATTCTCTTCTAATTCTCCTATTACTTCGTTCTCTATACTAAATTTAGGAGTAATAGAATTATCTTACTCTAATTTAATTAAAAGTTTAAGTTGAGCGATAGCGGCGATATTCGGGAATTGGTTTAATATAGGCGTAAAAACCGGTAAATTATTTAAAAGCTAAAAGGTTTAAATAATAATTAGACTAGTATAAATACGAGTCCCGGAAGCCGTAATACCCGTTAGCATCTATTAATCTTATATATAATAATTCTAATTAAACTATTTCTTATTCCTTTTTGCAAATTCTTCGTTAAATTTTCTATTCTATTTCTAAATTACGGCTTCGGCATTCTTCTAATTATTATTTAGAGGATACAATAGTAGTTCCCCAAAATAATTATAAAGCCTACGAATAGGACTCCCTATTAATATAGCACTTTTACACTTAATTAACTCCTTATATCTAAAGTCGTAAATATTATACTAGAATAACAAATCTTCGATAGTCTTCCCTTTTAATAAATTTATACCCTATTTCTACACTTACTTATTTAACGCTTTTACTTGCCTAAAACGCTTATAGTCGTAGAAATATCTTTCGCTATAAAGACTATAATAAGAATATTTATATTTAAGAATAATTTAAAAGTATAGGCTATTATAGAGAAGATTTTTATACGCGATAATATAATATCTTAAAGTATAAAAATAACCGTAAGGCCTAATCTCTCTATAATTTTCGTAATAACTATTAATATTATTGTCCTAGTCCTCTAATTTCTTAACCTAGATCTCGTTTTTATAGTTCTAGTAAACTAGAGGAAATTTAAACTTTCGGTTAACTATACCCTAATCGATAAATCTATAAAAAATAAAACCCTATAGAAACAATAATTCGATTTTAGCCTCGAGTAAATTAGTAATATTACTAAATATATAGAACCCTTGTCGAATACGACTAATAGTAATTATAATTCGGTATTAGTTATTAAAAAAATTAATATTGCATTCGTAGGCTAAATTATACGCTATTAACTTCGTATTCTAAAATCTACGTTTATTTATCCTAGACGAAATAAGGCTACGAAGTTTTACCGGTATTAATCTATATATAGTATTTGATAAAGGTTTTTTTTTATTCGTAATTATAGTAAGGTCCGCTAAATCCGATTAACCGCCTTCGTAAAGGGAAATAGCGGAAGCTTAATATTTTAAATATTATACATTTTATTAACGATATTACTAATTACAATATATACGGCTATAGTAATATATAACGACGATATTACTAATTTAATTAATATAGCGGCTAACTAAGAGGGATTATTATATAATAATAGTAATAAACTCTCTAATTCTAAAAAGGAAGTTAGTAACGATGATAATTTCTAATTATTAAATTGCAACGATATTATTTACCCTATATCTTTTACTACCTCCTTCTATAGGGAAGAAGAGTTATTTAAGCCTTATATTACTAATATTACCTCTTCGAACCCTATATTTATTAATCCCAATTAATCTTCGATCGCTATATTAATTCCAATTGAAGGAATAAGGAGGGGGAAGCGGGCAATATCCCTACTAAATAGCGAACCTATCGTTAAAAAGAAGAGGATTACTTTTTCAAATTAATATAATAATATATTTGCTAATATAAAACGTAAAATATACGCGCTAATCTACGTAGAACTGTTTAAAACGCAAGAGAATTTAATAAATCTAATACCTATTAGCGGGGATAGTTAATATTTTAAAATTTTTAATAATAATAAGGGGTATAATAAGGGGAATGATAAAAACGACGATAATAAACCTATTCTCCTTATTACAACCGAAATAACCCTAATAATATAGTGCTATATAGTAACTAACTCCAATTTAACTCCTATCGCCTCTATACTATTTAATAATACCCTTTTAACCCCGCTATCTTATAAATAAGAAATAAAAATAACTAATATCTTCGGGTAATTTATAATCGCCGCTACGACATCGTTAGTAAAAGTCTTTAACGTAGGCGATTTATTTATAGCCGTTACGGACTTCTAAAGGGGATTTAAAGAACGGCTAGAAAAGGGCGATATAATAAAGTATATTAAGAAATTGGTAAAAGAGCCGTTAATTACTAGTATATAATTGAATTTTAACGTAGAAATTAAAGAAATATATATAGAGGAGTAGATTAGTCATTTAGAAGCTAAAGGGTTTGAATAGCGATTAAATTAATATAAATACGAATTATAGAAATTATAATACCCGTTAGCTTCTTTATATATAATAACTTTGGCTAAACCACTTCTTATTCCTCTTCGCGAAATCTCCGCCAAACTTTTTATCTAATTATTAAATTACAGCTTTAGTAATCTTCCAATTATTATTTAAAGGACGTAATAGTATATAATATATTATAATCCTTAAAATAATTATAAAGCCTACGAATAGGACTCCCCGTTAATATAGTATTCTTACGCTTAATTAACTCCTTATATCCAAAATCGTAAATATTATATTAGAATAAAAGATCTTTAATAGCCTTCCCCTTTAACGAAATTATATTTTATCTTTACATTTATTTGGCTAGTATTTTTTCCTAGATAATTATAAATAGCCTCCTTACCTTTTAGAATACTATCTAAATCCTATAGGGGTAATAAGTCCCGTCTCTTCTATTACCTCTATAGGATTTAAATAATATTCGATCGATAGTTTAATTCTAATAAAGAGGTAATTTCGGCCCTAATAGGATTTAAATAATAATTATTAGTCGACCTACTATTAGGCCTTCGCCGGTCTATAATATATATATTATATAAAATAGATTATTAATATATTATTCTATAGTTTACTAGTATAAATAATAATACAATTAGTATTATTCTAATACCGATTGTAGGTAATTAATAAATATTTGTATAATAGTTTAATATATTAGTAGGCCGCCGGTTCGAACCCGGGGCGGATTATTTTTTGGTATTTTAGAATTTAAACTTTAATTTTCTATTTAAATACCCTGCAAGTACGCTATATTGTATTATTTTTGAAAAGGATTTATAAAATGCGAAACATATACGAAATTAACCTATATTATTATTACTTTAAACTATTTTCGGTTTAATTTATATAAATATTTAAGCTTTATAAGTAGGTAATTATACGAAATCGAAATCGTTATCGGAGTTAATACTATTATTAAAATATACCTATTCGCTTTTATTATTACTAATAACTATTTTTCTTATATCCCTCTCTATATATTTAATAACCCTCTTAGGGTTAAAAATAGTCGCCTACTCGTCTATTCGTAATAGTCGAATTTCTTTTCTATTAAACGTATTGAATTTCGACTCTAATAATATAATAAACTTAAATTAGAAGATATCGGGGGTATTAAATCCCGAATTACCTAATAATTGGAAAGTACTATATTATTAATATACTTACTTATTCTAATATACTATATAAGTATAATTAATAACGTTTCTATTAGTAAATAGATTTATATATTTACCGGCCTAGTAAATTCGTATATCGTTTTCGATAACTTTGCGGATAATTATAGTATAAAGGCTAATAGTAGAAAACCGGACGAATATAATTTTAATATTGTAAATCGAATTCTTATTCTATTTAATATTTTAAGTAAAGGAAGCGTTAATATACTTAAGGGCTATATTAATTACCTTCTATTAATTATTAATTATAAAATACTGTATTATATTAGATTATAAAATAGTATCGGCGAACAGCTCGTCTGTAACTTCGGAGCGAAGTAATTATATTAAATAAAGTATTTCAGGCCTATAATTATTTAATTTACTATTATAAAATAGGATAGGAAGGAAATTTATTATTTATTATAGGATACTATAATTTTTTAAAGAAATAGTTTTATTAAGTACTATAAAGATACGAATAACTTATAAGTAACAATAAATATTATAATAATTAATATCTATTATCCCCGAAGATATTTTATACTTAGATTAAATAATTAGGGAAAAGACCTCCTTATAAATAAAAAGGAATTCCCAATCGATAAATTCTTCTCTAATATTTAATATAATTTAACGTATAAATACTTTAATAAAATTAAATTCTAAGATATAGTCGTAATCGACGAATTTAATGATTAGAAAGGCTAAAATCCTAGAGGCGAATATATCTTCTAATAAATACCGATTATTATAGAATTAAGTATTATATTATTTTATTCTCTTATTCCTTTTAAAGCCTTAGATATCCTATATTATAAAAGGCTAGAAAATACGAAATATTATATTAATATAGTTTATAAAGATATAAAAGAATGTAAGTATAATAAAAATCTATTATTTACAATTATATATATAATTAGCCTCAAATTAGTCGAGAATAATATAGCGAATAAAAGATATTATTTTCTAATCGCCGTAGACGAAGACGAATTAGTCGTTAAAATCCTCCTCGCAAAATCCAAGAATTTTAAAAAAGAGCTTATTATAAAATCGATATATATTAGCGATTTTACCCTCGTCCTCTATAATAATAGGGGTTTATAGGATATAGCTTTAATCGGTTTTCGGTCGCTTAATAATTAGGAAAAGAAGGATAAACTATTTTAATTTCTGCTTAAAAATAGTAATTAATTAACTTTTAATAAAATAACGGGCTGTATTATTAAAGGATAGTAGCGTAATACTTAAATAATTAAAAAGCTATTCTAATTCGAATTTAATATATAAACGCTATTAGAATAATATAAATAGCCTATTAATATCGGGATTATTAATAAGGAAATAAATAGTAAGATTTTATATAATATCCTTCCGACTTATATTAAAACCTTATATACAGTCTATAAAATTGAAATTATTATAAATAATAACTATATTCGGATTACAATTAACGAATTTAAAATTATTTTATAATTATATAAATATATAAGAAAATTAGCGGGGGTAGGGTTATCTAAATCCTATAGGGGGGGAAAGGTTTATGTGACGGCTGGCACCAGCCGTCATGGATTCCTTTTATGGATTCCTTCATGGATCCCATTCACGGGTTGGCTTCCATTCACGGGGTTCAGGTTCTGGGCTTGGCTCTGGCTCCCTCCCAGAAGTCAGGGTATAAAACCCAGTCCTCCCTATCGAGCCTTCCCTTCTGGGTTTTCTTCCCTCTTCAACTTCTTGTCTTTAGTCAAAGTTAGTCATTAGGTAGTACAGGCCTTACACTCGTACCCCTTCTGGCCACGCGTGACATTACAAGAAGTTCCTTCACAGTCTGATCCTTACAAGATTAGCTGGGTCGTATCAACACTCTCCTTTTCGACATCGACTTCGACGATTACCCAGAGTCTTAAGAACGACCCAACTGGCACGCGGAGCTTTGCCTCCACCAGCCCCGAGCAGAGATCACTTGCACCGGAGAAATTGGCTTGCGCAGCCTTACCGAAGCGGGAATATAGGGAGGTTGTGAAGCCTTTGCAGGGGGTTTCAAGGGTCGGTTCGCATTAAAGCGAAGGCAGGTTACAAAGGGTTTGTATATCAACTACGGTTTGTACTCAGCGCGGCATCTGATTGGTCAGATTTAGGTGCAAAATGGTAAAAGCCAAAGACCCCTATAGAGGCCTTCTGGAGGCCCCTATAAGAGTCGTTGGTTAGTGGTTATTATAGTAGTCTTTTTGGTGGTTTAAGACTTCGACTTCGAAGTCCGGGGATGAGGGCATTCACAACCGCGCGAAACTTTTCGCGCGAAAAAAACTGTCACCAGTTGGAATCGAACTGGCAATCACAAGAGAGAGAGCGACGACGAGAACCATTGAGCCACTGGCCCAATTGATTGACCGGGGCTTCGATGATCTCATTGATATAGGGGGAGCGTTGAATTCCGGGAAAGAACTATCGTCATTTTGGATTTTGAACACTTTGGAATTTTGGGAAAGAACTACCAACCGGCCCCCTATAAGAGACCGCTATAGATCTTTAACTTCAGCGATTTCTTTAGGGAGCAAATGAGTCAACCAATCAGAAATCTCCTTGAGTGCAAACTCTAGTTTACTTGCAAACTCTATGCAGCATAACTACTATTTAAACCCCCCGCAAAGGCTTCACAATTTCCCTATTTTCCCGCTACGGTACCTGCACCAACTTTCCGTATCTCCAAATAGATCTAGAAGTTTTATTATACAAAGGGACGGGCGTTCTTAACGGCAATTCCATCCGTATACCTGACCAGTCAACGATTTCAGCATCAATTCCTTGCCCATTCTCCAAAGACCTCTACCAGCGAGTTAGATCCCATTGTCGCTTTACCTCGTGGCGGTAGCGTTGCTCAGCTCAGAAGCCACGCGATAGAGCGATCTAAACAGGTATACCAGCACAGAGACCACCTTTAGCGGGCGCTCACAGCGAGCAAATCCACGAAAACCCCGGAAATCACGATTTTCGACTTGTTTATTATTATCAACAACTATACAATCTTAAACCGCCCAATCGGTTCTCCCAGAAACGAAAACACCATTCCCAAGCGACAGACTAACCCGTCGCCATAGTTACAGCATTCACGTGCGTCGCGGGGCACCCTCCCCGCCTTTCTTTACCATTCACTTGGGGAGCAGAGCCTCATCCCTTCACTTGGGTTTTGAGCCTCAACTCCATTCACTCTTTCATTGGAGCGCAAACGCCGACTTTGCCTCCGTCCAGTCTTTACAGCAAGCAACCATCCGTTGCTACCACAAGCGCGGCGCCTCCTCGCCGTCATCTTTTCTTTTATCAGCTTTCACTTCGTCATTTCCAGACTACCGGAGCTCATCCTATCTTATCATCTTTGAGCCTCAAGTTGAGCCGCATCCCAAAGATGCAAGTCAGCCTCATTGAGCCTCATTGTTACCAGGCTCACGGTAGTAGAACCGCATTATCAGCATGCGGTTTGCTCATCTAGTCTCTCTCTCTTTTCCGGCAACGCAAAATCCCATTACCCCAAACCTTCTTTTGACTACCATGCAGTCGTCCAAGCCAATTTCAGGCACATCATTTCCTTGTCTTTTCTTTCGCTTCTTTCAACTCTTTCACTCTCTCAACTATCGTCATTGAGATCAACAGCTTCTCATTACCTCATTCGCCAATGCAGCACAGTTATCAGCATCCCAGCACCAAGGCACTAGAAGTCTCCAGCTAGCTTCCCTTTCCATCTAGACTCAACATCAGACAATATCTCAAATACACAGCAAAGCCGCATAGGTAGCCACAGAGGTTCTCATCTTATCAACTTTAACATTCTCATTCTCTCTCGATATCGTTCTATCTTTCCCGACATTACTTTCCACAACTAAACAACGGCGGTCACGGTTCCCCTAATCAAGTCACGACAATCAAGATTCTTAGCAAAGGCAGTAGAGGAAAGGATAGACAAGTACATAGTTTCTTGAGGAGGAATTTGGAGGAGGATGTTGTTGTTGATGTTCAATTTGGTGGTTTTGAGAGATGGATAGAGTATTGGGAGTCTGGCAGAGCCTCAATCCGGGACCAAGGTCTTGGGATTCAAGCTCAATGGGCCACACTTTCCATTATTATATGTATAATTAGATTCTTGACGCTTCCGGGACAGAAGCTTATTGCGAGGGGGGGGTAATGTGACGGCTGGCACCAGCCGTCATGGATTCCTTTTATGGATTCCTTCATGGATCCCATTCACGGGTTGGCTTCCATTCACGGGGTTCAGGTTCTGGGCTTGGCTCTGGCTCCCTCCCAGAAGTCAGGGTATAAAACCCAGTCCTCCAATATTAATAAAATTATTAATAGTTTGTAGGGTAATTTTATAGGAAGAAACTATATTAAACCGGACTAGTATATTATATACGCGTAATTACACAGAATTATTCTTAAAGTAAATACTGAATAACTTTGGGATAAACGTACTCTTTTAAGGTATATAGGAATTTATAATAATAAACGCTATTATAATTACACAATTACAAATCTCCCCTTTTTTCCGAATATTATCCTTTAGCTTATATTTATAAAATTTCTAGTAGGCGCGTTAATATATATATAATATAATAAGTAATTCTATTAATTCGGGGGCAATTTTTATTAGGATTCTGTATATAGAACGAAAACGAGAGCAAATCTACGTAATATTAGAGACGTCTTCAATAATATAATTACTATTAGCAAAATTATTAGTAAGGAATAATATAAATACCCCTTTTACCTCTAGCCGTAAGAATAGTAATTTAAATTCTACGTAGAAAGAAGTTTAAAAATATATCTGGAGTAATTTCTACTTCTCTATTATATATTCGTCTATTCGAGATTAGGTAGTAGGTTTACAAGAGGGGAGGTTAGTATTATCCTATTCGAAATATAAATAAATATTAGCTTTTAAAAATACTTTACGTATAATAAATTCCCTAAATACGTTAATAAACGTACTGAAACGCCTACTATACTGCTAAGATATTATAGTCCTTCAATATATATAGAAATAAATTATATACTACTATAAATTTAACCGATAATCCTTTTCGATAAAGGTATAGATATATTCGAATAGTTTTTAAATAGGGTTTAAAATATTAGAATTATTATTCAAATTACTCGAAACATCTACTTTAAATATAAAGGGTTTATCCGAAGATTTATTAAAAGCTTTTTAATAAGGAGAAAAGGGCTTTCTACCTAAAATATTTATTCTAAACGTAAAAGGTTTATCCGAAGATTCGTTGGAAGTTTCCTAATAGGGATCGGAATATAGTAGTTAGGATATAGGTAGAGGAGATAAAAGCGTAGAAGTTAATTGGGTTACCCGATATAATTAATAGGATATAGGTATATTATTAATATTAGGAAGAGTAGGAGAAGAGGGGATTAATAAATATATAATATCGGATATACGTATAGGGCGTACGTATAAAGTATATAGTTGTATTAAGTAGTACTCTAATATATAGGATAAATTGGGAATATATAATTGGTTTGCGGACAATAGCCCCTTTTATTTAGGTTATACTTAGACCGCAATATAGCCGCATCTCTTTATCCTATAGGTCCAAATAGTATAACATTAGGATTAGTAGGTAGGTAAGTGTAGTAGGGATATTACAACTATTTGGACCCGCAAGTACAAAGAGAGCGCATAGCCCATGCGTAGGTGGCTGAGAGAATGAGACTAGGCGTTTCACTGTCTCCCTTAGGCAACAACCCAGCTCCGCCTAAGGGAATACTATTTTAGTTTAAACTATTATATAAAGCCATTACAGCGTTCGTAATAACTTCAATCGTTATCGCTACACAACGGTTATACCAGCTCTGCAGCGCTCATAAGACTGCTACAGAGCTACTAATCAGGACCAGCCTACAAAGGTTGGTCCTAGAGCACACCCTTGGACCTTCCCCTTTCCTCTCCTTATACAATTACATTTATTCTTACCTACCTTGTGCCTTTACACCGTGATAGTTCCTCCATACAAACATCAACCACGTACCAAAACATCCCTCTTAACGCCTCTGACCACCACCACCGCCCAACCCGCCAAGAACGCCGCCCAACAACCCTCCAACACCATTTGTGACCCCACCAACAACATCACCAACGCCTCCAAGCAAGTCGCCCTGTCCAATCTTGCCGACTCCATCGCCTAGGCCGCCAGTAATACCCGTAACGGCATCACCGACACCGCGGCCGAGTCCTCCGACCACTCCTCCAAGTGGTCCGCCAACTGCGTCGCCGAGGCCGCCGACTGTTCCACCGACGGTATCGCCCTGTGGTAGCGCAAAAACGGATTGGCAAGTCAGCAAGCGATCGGTAACGTCCCCGTCACGACGGGGTGTTGTTTAACCATTGCCAGATCCTCGACTCTTTTTGCCCCTGTTATCCGAACACATGATCAGATGGAGCGTTGAAGATAGGAAACATGAAGTTGCACGAAGGGGAGGGGGAGAGACCGGGGAAGGGGGAAAAAGATGATGTAGATGGAAGTTGAAGGATGGAAACAGAAAAAACGAAGGGATCCCAAACAGACCACAAAACCCAAACAACAGGACAAAACAGCAACGCCAAATAACCAAGGGAAGAATCAAACTTACCAATCCTTTCCCAACACCTCCCACCGTCTGTCCCAACCCTTTACCAATCCCACCAACCGCTCCCAACGGACCACCCCTCGCCAACCCATCCGTCGCCCCCTCCACCGTCCTTCCCAACCCTCCCGTAGCCGCACCCAACGTATCACCAACACCACCAGCCGCCGCTCCAACCGTCTTGCCCACGCCACCGCCAAGCGCGCCCTCAGCCGTGCGTCCAACAGTATTGGTAACCCCCTTCGCCACTTGGCCCGTAGTATCGAGCGCGGCGCCAGCAGTCTTGCCAACGTTCCCAACAAACCGCGAAGTAGGAATCATCGCCTCAGGCGCGTACTTCTTCTCCTTCTTCTTCGTCGTTGGCTTCTGCCCCTGCGCCTGTTGTTCTTCTTGTTGCAGCATATTTTCATCCCACTGCTCCTGCTCCTTCTGCTGAGCAGCGATCTTCTTATTCCGCTTGGCCGTCTCGGCATCATAAGCATCGGCAGTAAGACCGGCAGCGGTGGCAGCCTTTTGCTTCGTCGTCTGCGGGTTGGGCACGTAGACCTTGGGCAGCGCGGTCTCGGGCTCGATTTTGACGGGTTTGGAGGGGTTCATGGCCTCGGATTTGCGCACGGCCCGCTTGACGTGCGCCGTCATGGTCGCGGGGCGGATGTTGGGCTTGGGG
Source organism: Neurospora sp. CHS-2018c (assembly GCA_009806235.1). Taxonomy (NCBI): domain Eukaryota; kingdom Fungi; phylum Ascomycota; class Sordariomycetes; order Sordariales; family Sordariaceae; genus Neurospora; species Neurospora sp. CHS-2018c. The sequence continues at coordinate 70,685 of RAPC01000101.1, forward strand.
TTGCCGTCGGCGTCGAGAGCGGGGGTGAAGGGTTTGGCGGGCGCGAGGGGCTTGGCGATCGAGGAGGTGGTGGCGCGGGCGCCGTGGCGAGTTAAACTGCCGTCGGGGTTGTGATGGTGGTGGGCGTGGTGACGGCGACCGTGACGGTGCGAGCTGGTGCTTTCGTGCTTGCTGCTTTCCTCAAGGTGTGTATGCGGTCTGTGGCTCGATGTTCTCGTCGTCGAGGTGTGCGCGTGGGTATGGCCGGTCGAGGATTTCTTGGTATCGGACGAGGGAACTACCTTGCGATGGTGGGTGCTGCTGCTGTGCACCGTATGTACCTTCTTTTCGGGGGTCGATGTGGAAGTGGTCGGCTTCTTCTTGACGGCATGGTCGGTTGTCGAGATCTTGTTTTCGTCGATGGGCGTTGATTTCGGCTTCTTCTTGACAATGTTATCGGTTTTTTCGGCGAGTGGCGTTGATTTGGGCTTCGTCGACGAGCTGCGATGCTTCACTTCTTTGACGACCTTGGGTGCATCCGTTGTTGTCGTCTTCGTGGTTGTCTTCTTCGGTTTGGGGGTGGAAGCTGTTGGGTGGTTCGGTCCCTGAGGTCAGTCTGTGCACCGAAAAGGGAAAGTGGAGCCTCGACTTACAGACCGCAGCGGATGGCTGCTTGACCGTTGTTGCCGTCGGCATGGTTCAGTAGCTTCGAGTGGGTAGCGGATAGGGCGGCTATTGAGATATAGTGTGTCTCGGAGAATTTCTTGACTTGGGAATGCGACGATCCGATCTATCCAGGAACAAAAGTCTTCTAGAACAGACACCTGGGAACTTGGGTCTGATATAGGTTGAAATCTGGCACATAATCACAAGACCACCCATCCTTCACACTGGGCACTGGGCATCATCAGACCATGACGCCCAAGGAGATCTGGGATGCAGGATTCCCTGAAACCGTGGGTGACGTCAAAGCCTCCGAACCCCGCGCGACACGCAGGACTGTTGTGGGCGAAAAAGAGTGGGCGCGATCGGTTGCAATCAGGAAAGTATTGGGAAGCCAGGAAAAGGATGTCATGCAGAGATGGCTTTCGGCGATGTGATTCGCGAAAAGCCTCTCCACTCGCAACGAAGTGGTGTCCTCGACTGACGACTCCTCGCCACATCCAAGAACCGGCCCCGATTTGGCCTCCATTTCCGTCCGAGTCAGCCACATCACTCACGAAGACATTGTCAACAACATCCATGGATTTCACTTTGGGTGGCCTGAGGTCGTCGTCAACGGATGGTGGCCATCCCGAAATGGGAAGGAATATGTCAAGCCTCAGGTAACTAGGGTCAGGGTACCCCTAATTGAGGCCGACAGGGATTTTTTGCTCAACAGGAACTCATCAACAGGTAAACGTCAACAGGGTTTAATGATTGAGTCTCTCTATTCTCTAAATTCGGGTACCTGTCAAACATTAGGTTCCTTCGTTTCTGACCAAAGGTTCAACCTTGACAAATGGGAACGATGTACGAACTCGTACCACTCTTCAAAGACACGATGAATACCGCTGAGGTTGTGGGTAATCACTCGATAACTCTCCGAGAAAGGACGCGTTAGTCAAACGTGATAAGGTCAGAAGTCCCACTTCTCGCTTCATTTCTCTCGTCGCCGTTGTTGTCATGGACAACTACCTCTGCAATATGCAAGATCGCAGCGGGAACTACCGCGAGCGTTGCTACTGTTCGCTCTGCGAGGGTTGCAGCCATGGGATCCACGCCAAAGCGAAGCGTGAGCTGAGGATACTCGCTCCTCAGAGCCATTCTGGCGGTTGCCGCTTGGGCGCGGTATGAGCCAAACACCCACTCGATAATCCTCTCCTCCGCATTCGCCTCCACGATGTACACATCTTGTGTTTGGAACATCATGTTTCTGGAAAGGAAATGATGAAGCCGATGAACATCGACAATGTCTTTGTTACCCCTTATAACCAACACCCGGGACACATAAGCCGGAATTCCCTGCGGGGAGAAAGGTCGTGCGGTGTTGTAGCGAATCCTGACGACCAATCCGCCGATGCTTAAATGCCCTCCGTTGACCAGTGCGAAAACATTCTGTGCGGCTTCTCTCGTGAACATGGTCAGATTGGCCGCTGCAGTCTGGTAACCAGGTGCTGTAGGCGTGACTGAGCATCCCCAGACTTTGCCGAGAGGTCGATGCAAAGAGAGAGCATCCAGAAGTGTCTTTTCAGATGTACCTCGTGGCAGATTGGTCAGTGTGAGACTGCAGTTCTCATGCTCTGAGACTTCCTGGGGCCTGTTTCTGGCACTCTGATTTGAAATACTCTGTTGCGTTGTTCCTTCCATGGTCGTGTTCGCATGGTTGGTTCCCCTAACGCAGTCCATGGGGACAAAAGCGCGTCGTCGGGCTGGTTGAGCGAGGTGCTCTGTCGGAGGTCCTTGCAAGTTGGTGCCCTGAGATCAATGCCGGACCGTAATAACTCCGCTATTATCCGAGCGACTGATGCTAGACTGAGGCTGGTTGGATGGGTTGCCCGAGCTAGGAAGAGCAGGATGTCTGGAGCTCATTTTGATTGAGAACAATGATCGTTTATGATATATATATTCGCGCCTCCGTGTGCCGTTCTAGCACCGATGCTGCAAGGAGAACGTTAGTATAAGCCGTAAGACCAGAGACGAAAGGGTAGCCCGAATAGAACAAACCTTGACACAAAGGAAATGGCGCAACTATATCAGCTTGTTGTAGTAGAACTGCTTTGGTCGAACGCTTGTGGACAGGATATTGGTATAATTTGGCGAAAATGTGAGGAGGGAACCACAGAGAAAGTGGACGGTCCCTTTCCGAACCGTATGTTCGTGGTTCCACACATGCTGGCTTGATCCATTCTGGGCTGAAGATGAACATGGAAACGAGGACTTCTATATGGAGGTAGTGTGAGAGATTAAACTTCCCGCGTGAGGTGGTAGGTGCACAAGTGTATATCCCGGAGGGGGAACGGAAGAGAATGGATGTGAACCACGAAACTGCGTGGCGGTAGTCAGATCCTACGCGGAGGTTTCTGTAGAAGATATCAGAAGCAGTCGAGATGGGGAACCCATCAGAGAATCTTCACATGTGTTGGGACGTCTCAATACGACTGCCTCGAGGTCTTCTTTAGCATCACACGCTGTACTCCTTTGACCAGTTTCTACATGATTACAGATACACGTCTGCGGATGTATTTGCCTTGCTTTCCATGGATGATCTGTTGACTTCCAAATTCTTCTATTGTTTTTCCGTGGAGAGATGAAATCGAAAAGCGGTGACCGTCATCCGAAGTTGTGTACTCCATGGAGCGATTAGTGAGGGAGTCCCGCGGGCAATCATCACCGCACGTTGCCCACTCTGCCAGTGTTGCCAGCCGGCAAAAGCGTTTGACCAATTCATTTGGTCCTGCCCCGAATGTTTGTAGGAGGCTTGAGCACGCAAGTTGCGTGATGCGTGGTGGGGTCATGACTGGACAAGTGAAGGAAGGAGCGCAGCGGGGTGATCCAAAATGAGCAGCGCTCCTTCCTCTACGATGGAGTGTCAGTGGCCTCAATGGCATGGATGACGTGTGTGGTTTGCTGAGCGGAAGACACTTCACTTGTTACCACTCAGCTGTAATCAGTGACTCCGAGGAAATGATCTTGTAAGCATACAGCCACTCGGAAACTGCAAGTCGAAAGTCACCAAACGACAAGATATGAGGACGCCCGAAGCGGACCTGTGAGAACCATTCTGGCATTATCCAGTCTTTACAATACACCCCTGGAAAGTTTGTTAGCTCGAGACCTCTGGTCAACTTGTCTAGGCGTTTCCACATCAACTTTATGTGTTTTTTTTCGATTACGGGGGCTTAAAATTGATATGAATATGTCAAATCAGATTCTAATAATCTGTTTTTAGTTGATGATTATACATTTCGAAGTACTATTACGGCGTTCAGGACGGGTTGGTATGAGTCTATCCGGGTGCCAAACTAACAAACAAACCAGTATTAGACTGTATATGCGACAGCTATTCCAAGAAGCGTGACTAATCTGTAATCACAGAAGGTGATATAACCGTAATTGGCCTTTCAAACAATGGAAAACATTGAGTCACTACGGACTTCCACCTTGCTCAAGCTGTATGTCAAGAAATCATTGTGAGTGTGCTTGTGAGTCTCTACGCCCATGATCTTACCATTGTAAGCATACATGTTGCCACTGTCCACGATTGAGAGATATAAAGCCCGGTATCCTGCCTCCCACAAAACTAAGAACTTGTTGCCAAAGAAGCCGAAATCTTGACAATGCTCAGCTCGACATGACGCGTAATTACATTCACTGGCACACTTTCTTTCACGATATGTCTTGACTTCCATCTGATGTTGCTCGGATGCTGGACCGTCACCGTGGAGACCAGGCCATGGAGCGAATGTCCAAGAAGCCATGCGAATGACCCCTTCACCGGTCCCCTTCACTTTTCCAATTCACTGGAAAATTTGCACTCGTGAACGGACCACCCTCGCACAACTTTCTCTGATCAGGTCTCGCTATAAAAAATCCAAATTCTCCCCTCGAATTCCTCGTCGCTTCGACTGTCTGGAGTTTGGCCCGTCAACTCTTCAACCGACCCTAGATCCAACAACATCTGCCATCCACTGAATGGCGCAACCTCTAGACTCTATATCTTCGATCGTTTATCTCGTTGCCACATAATAATCTACTTGGTCCTGAATCATCTGGACAAACCTCCTTCTTCAACCGTGGTTCTCAACGTCCACCATACAACCAGATTGCCGTGCACAACAAGCAAAGATGTCGCATCATAACAGCAACCTCAATGCTGGTCCGCTTGAAGAGTGAGTACCGAATCCCGGATTGTGATCCCCTGGACTCAACTTGAACCCATCGCTAACCACTGCACTCCCTTTTGAAGCACTCCCCCGAAGCATGAACGTGCCGGAAAATTGTCCACTGCAGCACTTGTGATCAGGCCCCAGCCAGCCAGGTCCGACGAGGCAATTCACGGAAACTCCCACAACGCCTCATCTTCCAACCAACGCGCCAACACCTACGTTATTCCGGCGCAGCGCTCCACCACGGCGCTCAACTCTCCTTCCGGCTCGACGGACTTGAGCATCCCGGCCTGGCGTAGGAAGGTCCAGACTCCCACCCAGCAGGCCGTCGTCAGACCTGCACCTGCACTTCCCGGACCTTTCCGTCCCATGGACGAGGTTAGAGGCATGAGCCCTAACTTCACCGCGGAGGAGAAGGTTCGCGCTGGGTTTTCCTGGCGCTACAAGGGGGATATTCACAACCCCAAGAATTCCTCGCTCGGCATCAGCCCCGAGCAAAACTGTGCGCTCTTCTTGACAAACCTGCCGACCGGAACTACCGTGAAAATCCTGCTGGATGCTCTCGGCATGCACGCTCCATTCGGCCGCGTCTACGCGACCTCCGTAGCCCCTGCGACAGAGGAGCGTCACCCGACGGCGTGTGCCAAAATCGCCATGTTCACCCGAGAGGAGGCTGTCCGGGTATTCGACTTCATCGACGCCCGTGGCTTCAGAGTCGCGGGTAGAACCATCCAGGTTACCTGGAACAACAACAGGTCACCCCCGCAGACCGATGTTCCTTCTACCGCCAGCCGAGTTCTTGAGATCCTTGGGCCTCTAGAGGTGATGGATATCCACAGGCTCCATCGCTTTCTCAACTCCAACCTGCGGTTTGACACGCAGGATGTTAGTGTAGTTCGCGAGGATGATGAAGAGCGCCTCATCCGGTGGACTTTCGGCAGCTTCCGGGCGCAAGCCCAGGTCGCGAGGAAGGCTCTCAGGGCCGAATGGCCCGGCCTTCATATCCGCTGGGGCATCGACCCGATGTCCTTGCCGATTAACATGGTCCCCGGCGTGGAGAGCACCATACCCTCGTCGTTTCCTGAGGACGGGCACCAGACGCCCACAGCTGCTGGCCACGTCGGCGAGAATGAGTCTGTCGGCGACTTGATGACCTTCGAGTCAGATGTCGAGCCGGAGGAGAATATTTACGATGCCTGAGCAAAGAGAGGAGTCGGGTATTCCATGGGGAATGTTGGAAGAGGTTATTTTGCGCCTTTCATTTGTCAAGGAAGCTGGTGTCCGGCGTTTGGGGAGCAATGGAAGCGGCTCCTGCATGCCTATACTTTGTCAGCTCACGATACCCATTTCACTATCTCTGTTTGTATTATAGTCCAGCTCTGAACAGTCAATGATAGTTAGACCAACGACACTTCCTTTCTAACGCCAGTAAGCTTGATTCAATGCATAAATAAGTCATAATCGCCGAGTGTCATCAAAGTTCATCAAAAGAAGAGTGACCTGAAACGTCAGTGATTCTTCGGTGATTTGATAAGACCCACTACTAGTGCCGAAAGACATCAAAGCCAAGCCCGCATGGCTCAGTGGTAGAGCGCATCACTAGTAATGATGAGGTCGTCAGTTCGATTCTGGCTGTGGGCAATTTGCCTTTCTTTTTCCTTTTTCAGGAATTTTTCTCCTTCGTCTTGGCGTAGCTCTCCCTCCGTCTTTCTTTTTTTTTTTTTTTTTTTTTTTAGTTTTGCCTCCTTAATCAAGGTCTTGTGACCTTGTTATCATCATTTAGTCCAGTTTGTCCTAGGTATGTTAAGGAATGTGAATCGCAAATGCTGTGCGAGAGTCAACATCCTCACGATGTTCTTGACCATGAGAATAATTCAATATTAGCAATCAAGAACGGCAACCAACGTGCTGAAACTGCGCGTGTTGCTCAAACATCACCACCAACGAACTCGACCTTTCCGGATATATCCTAACTCCCTTCGGATTTAATGCATGTTTCTGATCGCGAAATCGCGGATCTTGGTTGTGTAAGCACAGAGTGACATTTCAGGGACCGAAACGGCCAACTGATGTGACAAATCTGACGAAACCATGTCCATAAGTCCATAACACCGAATGGCCTGTAAAATCTCATGTGTGACGACGGCTAACAAGTGGTAGCTTGACCTTGATGAAGAAGCGTTTGATGTCCTATAAAAGGCGTATGAACCCCGCGTTTATGACCTTGAGTTTAGAAGCTAATTCACGTCAGTCAGTTCTGGATCAAGATACTCGCCTACCTTGACCTCAATCCCTAGAAACATCCCCAAACCACACCATACTTACTAGCCCCTCCACATCACCACATCCCAACATCACCATGTCCTCCTCCTCCACTCAACCCGACCTCCCCACCGGCATCAACCCCTGCTGCCTCACAGGCTTCCGCTGGTCCGGCACCCTCCAAGGAACCGTCCTCCCCTCTCCCCTCCCAGGCACCACCAACGCCGTCTACAAAACCGGCACGAACCCGCGCGTTGCCATCTTGTTCATCCACGACCTCTTCGGCTGGACCTTCCCCAACGTCCGCCTGCTCGCCGACCACTACGCCGCCGAAGCGAACGCCACCGTCTTTGTCCCGGACTTCTTCGACGGCTTCGTCTGTCCGCCCGAGCTGTTGATCGAGGAGCGCTGGGCGGAGATCGATCTCAAGCGGTTCGCGAAAGAGAACGCGCGCGAGGTGCGCGAGCCCGAGATTTTTGCGTTTGCGAGGGCGTTGAGGAGTGCGGAGGGGGGCGGGTTTGAGAAGGTCGGGGCTGTCGGGTACTGTTATGGTGGGTGGGCGGTGTTTAGGTTGGCGGCTGCTGAGCATGAGGAGGGTTCCGAAGAAGCAGAAGGGCAGGGAAAAGGGAAGTTGGTGGATGCTGTGACGGCTGGGCATCCTACTTTTTTGACGAAGGGGGATATCGAAGGTGTGTCAAAGAACGTGCCGGTGCAGGTGCTGGCGCCGGAGTTTGATCACGCGTATACGGCGGAGTTGAAGACGTATACGTTTGAGACGCTGCAGAAGCTGGGGGTGCCGTTTGAGTATTTGCATTTCCCGGGCGTGCATCACGCTTGTTTCGTCAGGGGCGATGAGAGGAAGGAGGGCGAGAGGGAAGCGATGGTTAGAGGAAAGAATGCAGCGGTTGCGTGGATGAAGCAGTGGTTGCATGGTAACTGAGTTGTTGACGAGGCTGGGTGGGATGAGGAAGACTTGGATTGGGGATATTGTCTGTTGTAAGGCTTCTCAAGCCTCGGGTTGAGCCGTTGAAGTGTGGGTTTAAACACTGCTATCGTTTGTTGAAGTCGAGCTCCGGTACGGCGAACAAGATTTGCCTGTGAGCTGTCTTATCGCGTCTCTTCTCCTGGATCTCAACATCGCCACAAAGCGCCACTACTTACTCCCCAGTAATCCATATGTGGTGTGTGACACCGATATCGACACTTCTCACCATGGAGTGCTAGGCAACGAAGGCGAGTAACTTTGTCGCGTGAAGAAGGAGATAAGCGAGCGTCGGCTGAAAGGTTCATGACTCAACAAATTGGGACAATGTCGCCCACTTTCCACTTTCAACCACCAGCATGATCGCTAAGGTGATCGAACCTCCGAGTTCTTGTCAGGACATTAACCGGTCAGGAAGTCCTGCAACGGATTGAGATGCTAATCTCATGGTGGCGATTGTGCGCTCAGTTATCAACCTGCCAAAACGTGGTAGAAGGATAGAATGCCTGCAAAACTGAGCCCATGCGTGATCTGTGTAAGCAGCAGCGAGTGTCTTTTGGGAGTGAAACCCGGATAGATTTCTTGCAACATGGCGACAATAGTCAAGGCATCGCGGATTGGTTGGTCTAGCGCAGACAAACCCCCCAAGTTGAACCAACAACAGTATATCGACATCCATAGTAGAGAATGGCGGGCCGATTGACTGATGTCAGGGCACAACATACGGGCTATACTTCCCGCCTGATAGGAGACATGGTAATCTTGGAGTTAATCAAGACTTCAAACCGGGAAAAAGGATGTTGATATTTCCCGGCTCCGGGTTGCATTCGCCAATCAGAGGATACCCATCACTCGATGGCAACTTCCTCTTTGCTCGATGCGGGGGCTATCTTTGGAGCGGAAGAATTGTGGAAAGCAAGGTTGAGCAGAGCGCCTAGAAGTCAGAGTAGATTGCATGGCAACCATGTTAACAGCCGGCAGTTGATGCCAAAACACCACCCCTCTTCATGGATGCATTATTGCCATCATCTGTAGTATCGTAGCCGCCTTCAACGGGCTTGGCCATTATAGCAGAATGGCAACGCGGCGGGAATGGGATCCACAGCACTTTGTTGACTGTGAGTGATCGTCGTCTTCTCTTCTAGAGCCCCTTTCAGTGGCCCGGCACATGGTACGGCTGCGGCTCGTAAGGAGTAAATGAGAAGAACCATGGGAAGAATTTGGAAACAAATGAGGCCGGCCGGATCTCGTAGGATAAATCCTCGTGCTTCCCTCTGAACCAAGGGTGTTACCCGGTTTGCCTGCTGTGTTCTTCTTCAGACAATTTTCGAGTGTCTGCTCGTCATCATCCTCCATTCCAGGAGACACCCCACACCAGAGCAGAGGTTTTTGACAGATAGCCCTGCTTCGACCCGACATCAACAACGCCTTGATTGATTCAGACAAAGGGGAGACAAGATGCACTGGAGTTCACTTACCGCGCTCGCGCTTGTGGCGCCTTCGGCGGCGTTGATCCGGTTTGGCTGTTCGCAGCTCACCGTCCAGCGTGTAGATCCGCTCGTCAACCCCGGAATCTCTCCCTCTCCTCATCTTCACCAGATCATCGGTGGCGTAAGGCTTCTCCCCTTTCCCTCGACAACACTTGTTCCGGTGACTAACATTCCATCAAGAATGCTTTCAACATCTCCATGGATCCACGAGAAGACATCGGAGAGAAAGCCACATGCACAACCTGCCAATTTTCCGAGGACTTCTCCAACTACTGGACTGCTGTGCTCTTCTTCCGTGCCCGTAACGGCTCCTACCACCGGGTCCCGCAGGTCCCCAACATCGGATTCGAAGGCTCCAACGGGGGCATGACCGTGTACTACATGCAGGACGGGCTGGCCAACTACCAGCAGACGTCCAAGGTAACCGCCTTCAAGCAAGGATTCCGCATGCTCATTGGCGAAGCTTCCTACAGGAGCAAGCAGCAAGCTACCCGATTCCGACAGATCACGTATACATGTCTCCAGGACCTCGGCACCCGGTTCCCCGAGTCCATGAACTTCCCCACCAAGCCGTGCCCGGCCGGGATCATGGCCAACGTAAGGTTCCCGACCTGTTGGGATGGCAAGAACCTCGATACTCCGGATCACATGAGCCACATGGCGTATCCGGAGTCCGGAACCTTTGAAAGCGGCGGGCCTTGCCCGGCTAGCCACCCAGTGCGGGTGCCCCAGTTGATGTATGAGACCATTTGGGATACCAGCAAGTTCAACGACAAGGAACTTTGGCCTGAGGATGGAAGCCAGCCTTTTGTTTGGTCTATGGGCGATCAGTATGCTACCATCACAAGACTTTATGTGGGAGACGAAGTGATTGCTGACAATGACAAACAGTACCGGCTTCGGATCACACGGCGATTATGTCTTTGGTTGGAAGGGTGATTCCCTGCAGCGGGCCATGGACTCGGCGTGCTATGTCAACTGCCCGACCCTGAAGACACAGAGCGTGTCGGCGATGAACAAGTGCAAGTACAACAAGATACTCGTGGACGAGCCAATCGACGGATGTAAGTCTGCGATGGAAGAACTTCTGGTTGTTGATGAGGGACACCCGCTAACATGATTGACCTATCTCAGGGCTCGATTCCATTCCCGGAAACCCGATGGAGGGGATGAAGAAGTAAACTGCAGGAACGAGAGATCAGATGAAGGTAGGTAGTGGTAGAACCAGAGAATGTAGATTAAGGCGGAATGGATTGGCGTGATATCGACGTGATATGATTGATGGTGTTTTGTGTTCCTGTAAATTAGAGGTCAATGACAGGATGTATAGTGAACATTTTGGGCATTGCTGCGTTAAATTGCGACCCTGTTGACGGAGTGATCCTGCTGTGTCTGCAATGAAACTCGCGATCCAAACAACAAAAGAATGGGTTGAAGTTGGATGACATCAGCCTTGGTTGCCGTGCTGTAAGGTACGGATTTTGGGCATCGTCGGCGAGGTGAATCTCAAAAGACCGACACACGGTCTAGACGGTTCTTTGTCGTCATTGTCTCTTGCTCACCTCCTTTTGTCGACCGTCTTCCCGTTGTCTCTCCACGTCGTACTTGGTGTGTAACCAGACAGCTCGCGAGAGGGCCACAGGGCCGCCACCTCGGCTACCTCTGCAGCCCCAGCCTAGGTCTGTGTATCGTGGCCGGTATCGTGGATGGCCAGATCACCCAGCCGCGGCCAGCGGAGTCGTATACGCGAGAAAGGCGTCCATCCATTCTATTCGGGTTCCACGATGCTTCGGTGCTTGATGTGGCACTGCCACCCTGGATCGCCTGGCTGCTGCACGGAATGGCATGGGCATGAAATGGTTGAGTGGCAGGTTGGGTTTCCCGGGAGGCCGACGGAAGGTTCGGAGACGGCCCAATGGCCGCTGCCGTGAGGTTGGGTAAGTACGGTTACCTCCGAAAAGAATTGACAAAAATAGGTGAGACTGATGACGGCGACGTTGATGGCTCCGGATCTTTGCATGGACACTTGGCGATGCCGACGGATAGACCGGCAGCTTCCAGCCGTCCATTCATGACGGGACGTTGAGGTTGTGGTTGGGGAAAGAAATGGAGGGCCTGTCCTAGCGCGGGGTGGCAGCGACGTACGGATGTAGATCTTCCTGGACCGGGCACTGTACAGGATATTATCATCTATAACGTAGAATTGCAGCTTTAAGGGCCCGTTTGGTTCAGTCAGCACGTTTTTTGCTGACTTCTCACAGGGGTAGAGGAGGGTACAAAGCCAAAAAGCAGCTAAGGAGGTACCACTGGATGGATGGGGGCCAAAAGACGCGTTGTTGTGACCAGGGTTGTGATTCGCGCTGTTGGTCGCGCTATCAGCCAAAGCAGCAAAATGCTCTATCTTCATGGGGTGACCCGTTAAGATAGAAAACAGCAAAATGCTCCTGCACGGGCCCACTAATTCCCTTATTAGGCCTTCCGGACTGCATGCATTTACTTACCTTAGCGCGATACATTTTTCTGCAGCCAAGACGAGAATGACCCCCAACTACCTGCATAAAACAGCAAACTGCAGTTTACTACTTTGCAGGGGGTTGATTTCCCATACAAATTCGCGTTTTGCTGACTGAACCAAACGGGCCCTAAGTCCGGCCATTTCCTGTATAGAACTCGCTTGCTACCCCGCTTCGCCCGCTTATAGGAGCATTGTAGAGCAACCGCCAACAAAGTTCATGGCGCCCAAGACAGGCACCCGCCTGTGTGTCTTACAGGTCTCGCAATTGGCTACAAATCTTGATCTGGCAAAACCTCAGACAACACAACCATGAACCAGAATGGGCAACAAACATCCCACCTTTATGCGGAATATACAAGCTGTTTTCCGCACCAACCTGGGAATACGAGCCCCAAAGGAGGCATCCCAGGGCAAAAAAGGAGAAGGACCGGATAGACACCGCATCTTTTTGGTGGCAGCTGTGTTACCTTCCCTTCACCTTTTATGCTTGTGGCCGGACCAGGACACAGCATGAACAACAACACCTCGAACAACACTGAACACGTTAGGTAGCGATACTTTTGCTTGTACACGCTCAACCCATGGTATACCATGGCACGGTTACCGAATCTACACCGACATCTGGCACGCCACGAGGAGGGGTCTCGGAGATCTGCAGCCCTAACTACCGTCGCGGATCGTTAACCCATCAAGACATTGTATCGACGGCCCAATGGTGGCTGGGGCTGGGGTCGCTGGGAGCGGGAGCCTGGGATGGGACGATGGGACTTGGCCACAAAGTGAAAGGAAACCACAGACGGCAGCACCGACGGCCGACCGCCTTTCCGGGTCTTTTCACTTCGTTTAACTCGTCTAACTAGTCCCAGGCGGAGCAAGATAACGTTACAGTTGCATATTGGAACACGAGACGCAAGATGACTTGGGTTCAGCTATCAATATCATTTGTTGACCATTGGCAAAACTGGTGATAGTACCAAGCTCACGTTGCTCCTATACTAACTGGCTGCTACAACAAAGCTATAAAGCGGCAGCTAAGGAACCCCACGACTCGGGACTTGGACTAACATGACTAACAACACCACACAAGTAAATAACGATCTGCGCCACAAGAAGCTGATCTTTGATCTTTCTCTTCTCCCAGCCTTCTAGAGAAACAAACATCCACGACCCCCGGTATCTTTTTGTTTAATACTAATACATCTCCAAACCTCACCTCATCGTGAACTACCACGGCCACATCCACCACCACCATCAACCTCAACCTCACCACCAAACTCGACTTCACCACCAACACAAACCACCAAAAATGCTCACAACAACACTCACCACCGCCCTCGCGGCCCTCCTCCTCCCACTCTCCTCAGCTTCCCCCATCGCCATCCGCCAAGAAACCACAACAACCACAACCCCACCAACAAACCCCGGTGACCAACCCTCCTGCGCCACCACCTCCTTCAAGAACTTCTCCTGGGCCCTCTCCGCCTTCGACTACCACGCCTCCTATATCTTCACCACGCCCGCCCACCAAAACTCTTGGGGCTACGTCAACTTCAACCTGTCCAACCCGGCCATCGGTTCTTCCGTCACAACCGTCTGCAGCGCTTCAAGCAACCAGCTCAGCGACTTTTTCTACGGGACCGTGCAATACACATGCACCAACACGCCCGAGAGCGTCAAGAGTGATGTGGGCAAGACGACGTTTGATTTTAATCGGCCGACGGGGGAGTTGAGGTTTAATCAGAGCTGGACTTGTCGGGATCAGGATCCCAAGTATCCGTGAGTATTTTCGCCGGGACTAGACTATGAAATTGAGATAAGACGACTAACTATATGTAGTACCACGTTCACTGGATATGCGGCTGTCAACCTCCAGTTGGATTGCACCGAGTCAACATGGCAGAACCAGAACTGGACGCAGGGTCAGATTTACTCGACGAGGGATGTGAGGTGCTCGCCTGTTGATTTGAGTGTTGATCCCAAGGAGATGACTGCTGTGGCTTAATCATTCGTCGGAGCAAAAGGGGGTCAGTAACTCTGCTTGTCGTCGGTGAGCTGGTTGCGACTGGCTTGTGAGTTGGATCGACTGAAGAATGGCCGGTGGGAGGCACGGTAATGAGCGTGTTTACAGCATTCATATGGTTTATGACAGGTTATGAGGGCCATGGCTCGGAAGTATATGTCTAATACATAGTGCTTAATGGTGACGCTAGGGAAGAAGCATTCAGAATTTCAAATCATCACACAATCCTAGTCTCCATCATTTTCCAACCCTCTAGTAACCCGGCTTTCATTGCCTCAGGAATGCTCATGTCCGGATATTCAGGTAGTAGATTAACCCTTTGAATGGTGTTCACTCGTTCGTATGTCTCGGAAGGATGACTGCTCCCTTCGAAGCGAGTAAGAACCATGAACTCCGCCTCTTTCTCCGTGCAACCGAGAATTATCACTCGAAAATGATACTCCTTTTTGAGAGGAGATGACGGTAGGTCACCGGAAGGATTGCATAACCCGTCAGCAATTCTGCAGAGATCATGCTCAATATTTGCTCCCACGTCACCGACCCCGGATGGCCCCATTAATGGCGAGTAGAGGAAAGTGCGAGCAGGGTTGGTCCACACCCATGTGATGTCGATGTGCGGCGAAGAATGTACCGATGTTGCCTGTCTCTGACGGTAGACGTCCCAGTCTGTAAGAATGGGTTTTTTGGTTACCTTTGCAGCAAGGATTGTTTCGCCCCCAGAAAATCCGAAAGCGTGTCGATATGAGTTCAGAGCCTCCTTCACTTTTCCGTGCATGGGTTCTCCCTTTTCTGAAGAGAGTTCTGAAATGATCCAAAGAACTGCATCGCATGTGTATCCCACTAATCGGAGTATTGGCGGGTGAAGTTCCAGCGCAGAAAGCTTTGGCACCCGGTCATCCGTTAGGAAGCCACGTTCCAGCACAATACATTCCTCCTTGACGCATTCATGATACTCGCTTTTGGGACTCCACGGCCCATCCTCGTGAGCATGAAGAACTTTCCACCCATTGCCCGGCTCCATTGAGAGTGTAACAAAAGAGTGGAAGTCAGTCTGCACCAAGTCGTATATTCTTGTCGTCCAGATTCGGAAACCGGCCCTGACTAGGCATCTCCCATCCCAATCTACCTACCCATGACCAGCTGGGAAACAGACGTCGCCGCATGGTACCGGAGTAGGGTGCACGCCTCTGTTCGGGTCTTAAAGAATCGAGAACGGAGCCATCGAATCGTAAACGCCACAGGAATCCCGCTACAAGCCTGTCTAGTATATGAGCTTCTGTTGTAAAAATTGGAATCCCCCAAATGTGATACACCGGCCGCTCTGCAGAGGCAAACCTCTTCAAGATACCTTCAAAGGCGTTGAGGGCATCACTCTGGAAGCCTAATTCCCTCTCGGTGTATGTATCAATGAGTACTGGCAGTTCCTCCGGGTCATCTCCGACCCTTCCATCTGGGAAGGGTATAGGGTTATGAGACGGATCGAACATGTACAGGGGCGATCTTTTGTACAGGGAGTCAGTAGCATCTGAAGGGGTCCACATGCTTTCCATGCAACGGATAGAGTTGCACTGAAAATAGACTTGATTCTCCAAGAAGCAGAGGCGTCGGCATGAGAGGAGTCCTTCTTGGAAAGTCCAAGCCCTGGTGTCCCATCGTGTTTGTGAAAGCTGATAATCGATGTCGTGATGAAGTAGAACGAAAGTGCCGGATTTGATATTGACAAATTCCTGTGGAACCCGACGCGTCGAGGCAACACCAGGTAACCCACAGTAAGGATCATCCCCTGCGGCGGCGACAATAGTGACGGTGGCGCATTCGTAAATGATATTCATGCTCCTAATCTGACAATGTTTAGCCTCAGGATTGTCCTGTGGGATACAGTATCGATCAACCCATAGGTATTCGAACCCCATGCACTGGGCTGCTGTGATGGCATCGTCGATAACCTTGCTCATTTGCGCTGGAAGACCATCTCGTGAGGGAATATCTGAAGCGTCCTTGGAGCCCCATACGTAACTGAGCGCAATAAATTGCAATTTATCGGTTTCTGTTATCTCACTCACTTCCACTAGTCTTCGAGAGGAGCACTCAACGAGTCTGAACCCTGGAATCTTGGCAACCCGAGTGGTGTCGGATAGGCAAGTCTTCTGATGATGCGAACAGCAATGTGAAATCCACTGCTTGACAACATCAAAATCAACCTGCGGGCCAAGAAACCTCGGGATTAAATTATGCATTCCCTGATGCTCATGATACATGATTGGTAGGTGACGCACTCTTGTATTTTGGTCCTGCCACCCCATCTGATTTGTGAGTGAAAGAGCCACAGCCACTATACCGGTATCGAAATGGTAGTCCGGGTGAAAAAAATCTAAAAGACGCATGCGTGCGGTCGTTCCCTGTTATCGTGCAAACAGTTCCGAGGAAATTGCAGAGGCAAATTGTCGGTTGAGGACTTGTGGCTATGGTGGCAAGGCGATCTAAAAGGCGCCCAACTATGGTTCTGCGTGTGTCGCCAGTTTTTCTGAAGTTAATCCCAGTGACCGCCGTTCTGTACCATCTCAGAGAATTAAACTCGTCGACTACCTTTTGGCAAGTTCCGCAGAGATTTGCGCAAGGCTCAGTGGGGAAAAGTCCTGCCGCCCTATATTGTATGTCTGCAATCATCAGTTGTCAGCAACTTCGTAACTGCCCTACCGATCCGAAATATGTAGGTAGTGAGTTCCTCTCGGTTGGATACAATGTGGGTTCCATTGAATTCCGTAGAGGATATCAACGACCGACAATGTGTTGAGATCTGACCCATTCCTCTTTGCAGAGAACCTGCAATTCTGCCTTGTTGCGAGGTTCGTATGAAACAGAATAGCTGCTCACCCCTGGGATTCTGGAGCTGTCTGCCTAGCTCGCTAATCTTGAATCCTTTTTCGGACAAGAAACTCCAAGTTTTCCGGAATTTGGTGGCAGAGCGCCAAAGCCAAGCAACTGTTTGCAAGTGTTAGTAAACCAGAAACGATATATGTAGAGTTAATAGACTGGTTACATGCCCAACTTACACAAGCACCGCGAGATGTAGACATCAGATGTTGGAAAGAATAGTGAGGTTAAGTTGTTATCTCGACTTGAATTGATAATGGGGGGCTGTGCCGGTGCTTCGTCAGCTAAATCTCGCTCGCTGGTTGTGCTCTCCTCGCCATCACTCAATGTAGGGCACCCGAAAGAGTCGGGAGGTAATATCACTGCTCCTGGAGGCATTGAGTCGTCCATGTTCTTGAAGCTGTTCGGAGAGATGATCAGTGTCTGGCTATTGTCGGGCGGTGTCGTAAGAAAAACGGTCCTTGTTGCCGGCTGGCTGAGTGACGACCTGACCTTGACCTGGCAAAAAACGAAAGGGAGAAATGATTGAGCAAATGCTTGATCGAGTGGCGGCCTGGTTGAGAAAAGAGGAATGGCTTGCCAGGCCAAGTCTGAACATCACGAAGATACAAGATCTGAGCGGGGTGCACCTTTCAGACGTTACACAAGTCAGGCAGCAATGACCTTTCCTCGCCCATGCCCACCACTCACACCAAACATTAACATTACCTAGGCAGGTACTACCTACCTTCTTGACTTCCATCATTTTAGAAGTATCTCGGTCGGATTCCCGTCACAAGTGGAATGTTACAACACTTCGTTGTATCGTATGCACATCGATACCTCCTACTGACCTCAGCCATCACCAATCCCTTCGCTTCACCACCTCCATACGCTCCCCTAAAGCATCGCTCAAGAGAACTTCCATCACCGCGCATTCCACCATTACCAGCTTCACCACCACCACCACCATCACCAACCCGTCCCTTTGTCGCCTACCTAACCAGCAGCAGCCCGACTCCCATACAACTCCTCCGCGGCACTCTTACTAACAGGCTTATTCCTAATCGCTTCCTGCGTTTCGCCCCCTCCCAACTCTTCAATCATCTTTTCACTGTGTTCTTTGGATTTCTCGCTCGTATCTAGGGTACCGATGACATTCCCGTTAGTTCCTCGCTTGCCAGAAAACGAAGTGACAAAATCATGGGGCCGGGACAAGGGGAGGCAGGAAGGAAAGAAAGACGAAGGAAGGACGGAAGGAAGGAAGGAAGGGGGGAGAGAGAGAGGGCAGAGGGAAAGAAGAGGAAAATGGAAAGGAAAGAAAGGAGCGTACTCGGATTCGCGAGATTGGCTTTATGCCCTCTAATCTCGTTGGAGGTGTGTTCCTTCCCTTCGTTGAGCTCTTTCATGTCGTTGGACATGACGGATTTGGCGCCTTGGGAGGAGAGCTGGCCGGTGGGTTCTGCCATGTTGTCCCAGATTTGTCAAGGGTGATGCGCGGATGTGATGCGGATGTTGTATTGGGATAAGTAGGTAAGTAAATAAAGACGATCGTTGGTTTGGTATTGATTCGAACAGAATACGCGTGTAAGTCCTTACCTGGGAGGACTACAGAATTCGACCTCGTCGTAGTAAGGTTCGTCGCGACATGATATATCTTTCCCTTCTTAGACCTCGTGATTGGATGACGTCTACCGAAACTCTTCGTCCTCCCGTCTTCGGCTTGTGAAGAGGTACTACATTCCGGTTCTTCGCAAAAGGTTGCTTTGTCTCCCAAGGTGAGAAGGTCTCATATGTGACGTCATTCGTGGCCCGTCTTGGCGCTCGGAATCACGGGTGCCCTACACCATCACGACACCAATTCTTCTTTGGAGGGGTGACTGGTACCATGCGTTCGAAGTATGGCCCGTGAAGCTCCAGGCAGCAGGAATAAGGAGGTCGGGCTGTGAGACCACAGGAACTGACGATTGGATGAGCAGGCACCAAAACACCCATCACACAACTCGAAGACAGGCCAAGATGGTGACATGCCGACTTGGACCAAATTCAACTGGTATTAACAAAAAAGCCACATGGTATCATTGGTATAAACATCCACCCCCATAAACAAACCCCCATCATTCCCGCCCTACATCATTACCCACATATCCACATTACAATTCCCAGACAAGCCGTCCGTCCAGGTTGAGTCCATATATGCATTCACATCATCATATCCACAGTTTCACCCTTCCCAGAATTAGACCTGCTTCTCAGGGTCCCTCCCGCTGATGCTACCCGCAGTGCTGTTAGGAGCAGTCAATCCAGCAATGACGGTATCCAAGCTGCGAGTGACCTCGACATAATCATACGCGAACTCGCCGAGCTGGTCATCATCGAGACCAATCTCCTCCTGGTGCTCGTCGACACGGAGCGAGAGGCCGGGAACGAGGTTGAGGAGGAAGAGGATGACGCAGGTCATGACGAAGGAGTAGGAGAAGCCGGCTACGCTGTCGGCGAGCTGGTAGGCGAGCTGGATGTAGTGGTGGTTGACCCAGCCGCCCTTGATGACGGAGGCACCGTCTAGAGCGGCGATGTAGTCACTAGAATGAAGTCAGTAAAAGGTTGCCTAAAAAAGGATGGGAAGAGAAAGACATACGCAGCAAAGATACCAGTCAGCAAGTTACCGACGATACCGCCAACACCGTGCTCAGCAAACACATCGAGGGCCTCATCGATACCGAGCACGAACTTGAGCTTGGTAGCAAAGTTGCAGCTGATACCGCCGACAACACCAAAGATAAAAGCCGACCAGGGGGGAACATAACCCGCAGCAGGGGTGATGGCGACGAGACCAGCAATGGCACCGGAGCAGAAGCCGACGGTGCTCCACTTCCTCTCCAGACGGTAATCGAGCAAGACCCAGGTCAAGCCACCGACGCAGGCAGCAATGTGGGTGACGATGCAAGCCATGACGGCGCGGAGGTTGGCGGCGAGGGCGCTGCCACCGTTGAAGCCGAACCAGCCGACCCAGAGGAACACGGTGCCGAGGACGACGTGGGTGACGTTGTGGGGGCGGTAGGGCAGGCCGTTGACCTTGTTGTAGCCGTTGCGCTTGCCGAGCATGAGCGAGTAGGCCAGGGCGGCGGCGCCGGAGCTGATGTGCACGGGGGTGCCGCCGGCAAAGTCGAGACCGCCCATTTTGAAGGACCAGCCGTTGACGTTCCAGGTCCAGTAGGCGATGGGGTCGTAGACGATGGTGGTCCAGATGAACATGAAGACCAGGGCGGGAAGCATACGGCCGCGATCAGCGCACGCGCCAATAGCGAGAGCGGGACTAAGGGGGTCAAGTGTCAGTGTGGGATCATAAGGAAGGAAAGAAAGGGGTTGGGAATACATACGTGATGGCGGCGAACATGCCCTGGTAGAGGCAGAAGAGAAGATCGGGGATCTTGCTGCTACCAACGCTAGGCTGGGCAAGAGTCTTCATGAGACCAAAGTTGGAAAGGTTGCCGATGTAAGCGCTTCCGGTGTGAGAGAAGGCGAGCGAGTATCCCCAGAAGAACCATTGGAACCCTACGATGGCTATTGACATGAGGGACAACCAGATGAGGGCCAAGGCGGACTTTCTTCGTGCAAGACCGCTGTAGAAGAAACCGACACCGGGAACCATGAGCAGCACGAGGGCTGTACATGTCATGATCCATCCGAAATCTCCGGCCTGGTGTAAGTTACAGGTTAGCCACTGATGTTCCTCCCTTCCACTCCTTCATAAGATGGTATGGCAGTGTCGTACAGAGTAATAGCGGTTGAGGTCTTCGAGAAGGGGGTTGCCTCCATCCTTGGCGACACCGATAACGCCCTCGTATGTCTCGACGGGGCCGGACGACATGTTGGAGGTTGATTCGATCCCAACACCGATCGGTAACTATGTCGAGGTGAACAGGTTCGATGTGTTGTGGCTTGACCGGAGCACTTGTTGCTGAAACCGTACACGAACCAAGTCGTCGGTGCCGTGTGATGTCGATGAGTCTATCAGACGACTTGAGGTTGCAGAGAAGATGAGTTCTGGGACCTGTTCAGCAGGAGGGATCTGCAGGGTAAATAAACAGACCCAGGACCAAGGGCGAGGAGCCGTGAAACATTTCAACGATGTGTGGCATTCATGATGCAGTTATCAGTGTTGGTACCCCTTGATCCCCTGTTGATGGTGTCGAGGTAGGGCTCCATTCCGTTCTGGGAAACCCTCCCATCGCCGCCAAGACCTCAGCTTTGATGGATGGGTGGGCCACAGAGATAAGAAACCCGGGCGCCACGAGAGGACGATGGGGGTTCAACCCGTGGGATTCCGATCCATATTTGGCCATTGTAAGCGGTCGGTCCTTGTTGCCCAAAGAGTGTCCAAGGAACGAAAGCCTTCAGTGGAGAAGCAGAGATAGTGAGTGATACACAGCATTTCGCTGACGAGTGCTTTCCAAACCGTGAATAACATCCAATCCAAATATCATCGGATAGGCTGGAATAGCCGGCGATGGATGTACAAGGAGGACCGCCGAATCTGACATTAAGGTACCAAGGACCAATGACGGCCTGTCGGGCAAAAGAGAAAGCTCGGAGCAATGTAACGGAATCTGTTCAGGGTATCAAGTGCAGTGGTTACACCGTCCCAGCTTGATGAGGTGAGAACAAACTTTGGCGATGTCTTGTCGTACCAGACGAAGTCGTCGAAGCATCGAAACCGTCAAACCGTGAGATATCCCTTTTTGTCCTTTACTTGATCGATCTGGCCTAGTGATGCAGGCAACCTTTTGGGTTACATGATCATCCTGCAGTTTACCTAGGAGCCCTTTCCCTCGTGGAGAAACATGGAGCAGTTAGTCATCAACAGACAGCCTTCTATGTTGTGGCTCAATCAAGAAACATCGTGTGATGACCACGCCCTTTGGTAATTCCATAATTTCCATTGGCGGGTAGCACCACATGGGAGACGTGCCTCGGTGGCGGGAGAATCGGCTGCCGTCAGCAATTTCTTGCATTCCAGATATCAGTTTGGATGAAGAAACTGCCGTCTGATGGTGTTGTCAACATCTTCCAACGTCACTTGATCTGATGAGTCTCCGCAGTGCTTCAGTTGGTATCAACAGACGGAAGGATCCAAAGGTGACGGACGGCATATCGAACGGCAGGCTCCCACCCGTAGGATCCCGATGCCATAGACAGTTGGCATCTGGTTGGCACCCGATCGATTTGAGTGCGGCCGGTCGGTTGGGTGTGTGGTGGACTGATTCGGATCAAGCAGCAAACGGGTGCTGATAAAGATGGAAACAGTTGAAAGCGTGTCGTTGGGACGGACGGGAATTACGAGAATGCATCGCTCCCTGGTCCTTATCAGTTTGGTCACTGCCCTCGCCCTGTTATCAAGGTGTCTCCACTTCAGCCTGAGGGTCAGGGTCAGGGTTGGGGCAGGCAGGGCAGGGCACCTAAGCGCGCCCTGGGAGATCCACCTGATGTTTGTCTCCCCCGTGGCGCCCCACCCGTATGTATGAAAGTCCACTTCGACCACAGCACCGACTGCACTCTCAGAACATGTGAATCCTTCAGGTTCCAATATTGATGCTGAAAACAGAGGGTTCTTCGCTTAACAAAGCCACGAGTGGTCGGATCGAGCATTTATGACTTCTGCAATGAGACAGCCACCTCCATACCGGTCGGATAAGAGGGAGGCGTTCTTGCCATTGGCGCCGCCCGTTTCCCTCTTATCTCTCGGCAGAGTGGGTCCCGTCTTGGCTCTCTTGAGGTTGGCGAGCGATGCCTGGTCGACTTCAATTTTCGAACCAAGGATGGGAAATGTGAAAGTTCAAAGATAGACAACCGAGAGAAGAAAGCTATTCACAGAGAATCACAGAGGTGACGGTTATAAATACAGAGACCATAAGACCTCGGATTCAACCGTCTCACTCTTCACGATGCACAACATCCTCAGCCTCACAAGTCTGGAGCACCGATACACAACAGGCATGAGATGTCTCTCGCACTTGCCGCAACACTTGGTTACAGCATCAGCCTGTGTCCACTGCAGTTCTTCGGGTCCGAGAGAAGGCGCGAACGAGCAGTCAAGCAACTGAACCTACGTCCAAAGGGAGATGCCGATATTCGGAAGGGGCAAGCCATCATCCTTCATCGATCCTTCATTATCGACAACTTCTTTGTTTTATTCCACTTTCTTATCAGTCAAAGTCAAGCACACCCGTCACCGGAATACGATCTCGTTCTGGAAATCTTCCCTAGCCGGAAGAGGCGCCTCCAAACTCAGCACATGAATGGACGATCTGGTAATGATAAAAGATAAGAAACTGTATGGTGGTGACCCCCGCTGCGGTACCGGGACCTGTGCCTGATTGCCCGCGCTCCACTTTGAGCGGCACCCGACGCTAACACTTCTCCACTGTTATCCCCGCCGTCTTGGCGGGCTTGGCTAACGCTTATTTTGTGGGTTCATTTTTTCCCAATGTTTTGGAGTTGAGCATGTGCATTTTTCTCCTGTCAACACCATCGTCGCCATCACCAGTGTGAACGATATTGCCAAAAAAGCAGAATCATGTGGCACTTCTCGAACAGCAACCAGAAAAACCAACGATGCCTCCTGCTTTTGACACAAACACCCCGCATCATCAGTTCAGAAATCTCCGAGCCAGTCACGGCCCTATCACCGATCTTGCCGTTCTAATGATCCTCTTGTTGAATTTGGGACAAATTTGCCCGTCATTTCGTCATCCCGTACACCGGAACATACCTACCTTACCATCATTTTGCACTCATCACCAAGTTCAGCTTATCTGATGAGAAAGACCTGCGCTTTCGGCTGTAATCTGCCCTTCACTACAACGACGCCTAAGGATGGCAAGCAGGCACCAATATCGTTCACCAAACAAGCACAACGAAGGCTAAATCAGAATATTAGAAGTTGAGAAAATCTCATGACTAAACTCATAAACATCAAGTCTATCTCATCATCAAAGATTCATCAAAGCTCATTCATCGCTAAGCACAAGGTCACCCATAGAGGTTGGTAGGTATCCAATCCCCCATCAAACCCCCATCCTCCTCATCCCACCAACATCAAAATCACACATCAATCCACCTAGCCATCCACTTATCCACCGTCGTCTTCGCCTCATCCACCAGCCCCAACTCCAACAACAACTGCACACTCCCCCTAATCCCGCTCTCCAACGCCGACGCAATCCACGCATGGGTATAACTAGTATGCTCGCCCACAAACACCAAATTATTCCTCGTCTGGAAATACTCCGGCAGATACAGTTCATGCTGACCCACCGTCGGACTCGCCCACGACGCGCTCTCGAGGGGGTCCAGCGCCCAGCAGCGCCTGTTATATTTGCCCGTGTATTGTTCTTTAATCAGGTCCTCGCCGTGGATCTCCGCCATCGCGTCAAGCACATATTGCACGTGTTCTTCATCGGGGGTGGAGAGCCAGCGGTCGCCCCAGTCGGGAGTGGAGATGTAGGAGCCGAGTATGGAGGCGGGACCATCGGTGCCGTTGATGTTGTAGGAAGGGTAGCAAATGGAGCCGATACCGGGGATATCGGAAGATGTGGAGCATGAGCCATAGATCGGGGATGGCAAGTGCTCCCAGAAACGCGTGCGGAACTCGAGCGCTACCTTGCAGGCGGATTGGTACTCGAGGTTTTGGATGGCGTGGGCTAAGGTGGGCGCTGTGAGGTCGAGGGCGGGGGAGAAGCGCCATTTCTTGACGATGGAGAAGGGAGCGGCGATGACGGCGTAGTCGTGCGTCGAAGACTCGAAGTCATCTTTATAGCTGTTGCGGCTTTGGAGGGTTACCTTTTTGGTCTCGGCGTCGAAGTGTACGCGCTCCACGCGGCGGTTGAGGGTGGTGGCGTTGTCGACGAGCGGGTGGAAAGATAGGGGCAAGCGGTTGAGACCGCCGTCGATGGTCTTCCATGTTGAGGCGGAGAAGTACATCCCTTCGTACAAAGTGTCCCAGTAGGAGTGGGCGCTGGCGCCTAGGAAGGCCGTGTCGTTAAGCGAGCCGCGCAGGTAGTTCACCATGAAGCCGAACTCGCTCCATTGGTCGCCGGGCAGACCGGCCAGGCCGCCGCTCACCCAGTCGGCGTGCGCTTTGAACATGTTCTGGGCCATTTCGGCGAAGAACTTGTCGGTGTCGGGGAGGAAGGCGTCGACTTTTTGGCTGAGGGACTTGGTGGAGTTGTTGGAGACGCGGGTGAGCGCCAGCGAGGAGTTGGCGGCGAGCTCGGCGAGAGTGGGCGGCAGACCGGTCTCGGGGTTCTTGATTCCGTCGTAGTAGTAGAGGCCGTTGGGGTTGGACTGGTACCAGGGGATGAAGTCGACGCTGAGGTTCTTAGAGTGCCCGTTGAGGCTGTTCATCTCCTCGGCCAGCTGGAAGACGAGCTGGTGGTCGCTGACGTTGTACGTCTCGTTGCCGAGGGTGATGGTGTTGGGGAACCGCATGGGGCCCATCTCCTGGTAGCTGTAGTCGAAGGGCCCGCCGGAGAGGTACTCGGTGTGCACGCGGCCGCCGAGCCGGTTGCCGCCCTCGATAATGCTGACGTTCTTCAGGCCAGCTTGCGTCAGGCAGAGGTAGGTCATCAGACCGGACATGCCGGCACCGACGATGGCGATGTTCTTGCTCTTGGCCTTCTCGACATCAACAGGAGAAATCTCCTTGTCCTCGAGCAGCTTGACGCCGTCGAACCAGGGTCCCCATGGGTTGATGCCGTTGTCGGTAGTCATAGGGATGGCGACGGAGTCTGAGGACTTTGTAGCGCGGGCCTTGAGGTCACGGCGCATCTTGATGGCCTTGAAGTCAAACGACTGAGGCCTGCTGCGGCCGACCAGATGGCCATTGGCGCGGTTCCAGGCTGAGATACAGCCACCGGACTGGACATTTTCGGGAATCACCCAGACGAGACGGTCGTGGTGAGCGTCGGTGGGCTGGCTGATGGAGTGATGAGCCTCTTCTTCACGCTTGGACTGACATGAGCCGTAGGTATAGCTGATGGCGCCCTCGACTGATGATGAACGCTCAACGTAGATGTTGGAAAGACGGGAGTTGAGTGATGATCGAGTCTCGAGCTTGAGAGGAAGGGATGGGGTGACTGCAGACTGGGCCGGTAGGGCGAGCAGTGCCACACCCGCGGCAGCAGACCACTTCATGGTGTATGAAAGTGAGTAGATGAAAGGGGGAGAATCTCTTGTGGTCCTAAGGAGATCAAGAGATGTGAAAAGGAGAAGGGATGATGAAAAAAGAGTCAATGGCACAACTGAATGTTGCCTTCCTATGAGGGGGAGGGAAGATATCTCTTATAAGGACCAACATCCAACCATCAAGGAGTGTATCACCGACGAAACCCGACATTATCCAGGCCCGGCCCTTGTCCGTTCCTCCTGATGAAGCTCCATATCGAGAGAAGGTCGGTTGTACGTAACTGATTCACTTCAGCCAGTCAGTCAGTCAGGCTCTCCGCCCTGCCTAGAGGCGGCTCAAGGGGAAGGAGGGTGTGGAGGTACAGTATCGGCGTTGCCTTCAATGTCAACGTTCCATTCGAGAACCCTTGTGGTCTAGGTTTGAAAGAACTGATAACCGGCCGATGGCCGAGTTCCGAGTAGGTACTGTGCCGTATGTTGAACCCCATGGCTCGGATTCGAGAAGTGGAGGTTGGTTGGAACGGATATTCAACTGTTATGGTTGAGGCTGAACGGTTGGGATGTGCAAGCTGACAACCATGCACACGTGGAGATCCATGCCTACACATATTGCTACCCCATTCGGTAGGTAGGCGAGATACCCCTAGTCCGATACAAGTCCGATCCAACGGAGAAGTGTGTGTTTCTTTCCGTGGAACTTGGGTCTATCAGTCGGTGTCGAAAAAAAAGGTTCATTGTGGATTCTTTTCTCTCTTCGGTTTCTCTAAGCCATGTTGCCAAGAGTCAAGAGGTGAGAAACTCGTCATCTGTACGCCCTTTGGTTCACCTCAAGGCTGACACTCCGTCTTGCCGGACTCGCAGTCGACTGAGCAAGGCCGTCAAGGAGACGTACGTAACAGCCACTGCCTGTTGATCAGCGTATGTCAGCTTATACCAGAGCTCGAGTGACACAAGTCAACTTTTGCTTCGCCGCAAATTTGCACAAAGCCACTACTGACAGCCGTCACTGACCAAGAAAAGCAGAGACATAAGCTGGTACTGTAAGAAAGCTTTGAATCCTCTCTGTGAGTCAACAACAGTCAACAACCGGCCCAATAATCCGCCCGGTTCAAAGCGTTTTTTACATAATTGCCAATGCCAACGACGGGACCCCGGAAACCTTGAAGACGAACGAAGGATTCAGATGCAGCAGATAGTGCTAGCAACGGAATGCAAGGAACCTTTGCGAGTTGCGGCGCTACTGCAACCCCCCATGCGTGCCAAGACATAGTCGAAGTCTAAAGAAGCTAGAAAGAAGGAAAGAAGACCTTGTTGTTGTCAACCGGAAGGGCGTGTCCTCGTGTTCCCGGGAGTCATCAAGGTGTCCCGGACTCGGGTGCGGAGCGATAGAGCCGGCTGCCCGAGCCGGCTTTCGAAGGTGGCGGTGGGATTCGGAAGGGGTTGGAGCCGGTTGGGTAATGGGTTGGGGTCCAATCCCGACCGATGTCGGCCCGGGACGCTTATCTTCACGTGGCTCCCCGAGATACCTCTAGATTTGGATAACCCCCGAGAGATATGATACCTATGTATCCGTATTAACCGATGATGCTGACAACAAAACAACAAACTTTGCCACCAACAGCACAGCAATCATCGGAGAGGAAATCAATCCTAGGGTAATTCTGTGTTCTTCGGTTTCAAGATCCACTGATTAGATCCACTGATTTCGACGTTAAAGAATCTTCCCTTGAAAGGTTACGTACATCTGTAGCACACGCTGATAGACACTTGACTACGTAACAAAAAAAGCCAAGATAACAACCGCGGAAGAGAAGGAGGGGAGTGGTGAAAGTGGGGGAAGCTTTTCCATATTTGACAAGACTTGGCATGACCGAGGAGACGGCCCTGGGATCAATCGGGAACGGTTAGTGACTGTAACGGTCGTCTTGTCTTGGCTCTTAGCCGAGCCTCCTCTTTTTGTGTTCGGAAGGGGGTTGCGAGAGCTTTGACTCTTTAACTGCCCGAGTCGCCGGCTTGGGTCGGTTGTGAAGGTGCATTTTGGTGGAGGAGTCAGTCCCGAAGGAAAACATTGAGAGTGGGCCAGCATAGGTACACGTAACTGTGCTTCCCCCCTGTCTTCGCGGTAGATGGGGAGCAAGCGGGAATGTTTCCGTGAAGGAGCGAGAAAAGGAGTTCAGAGCACATTTTTTCTGCTCGAGTGACCAAAGTGTAACCACCGAAGACATTAGGCAGCATCACAAAGCAAGGATATGGGGAGTAAACAACGGGGTTTAGGAATGTAATGAAAACGCTTCAAGTACCGTCTATACTTACCACCAAAACCCCGAACACAACGCCGACCGATCCGAACCGAGCCTCGATCGGTATATGCAAGTCTAAAACCCATGTAACGGGCCATGTTGGTATCCCGTCGCACTTAGATGCCGCTGGGTTGTTTCGTCAAGCCCCATCTTCAAAGAGGGCCTCCAAAGGGGTCTTCCAACCCGTTTCCATCGACCTTCCTCCTCTTCTTTTCCGGCGCACCAGCTGCCAGATCGCCGCCAAAGATACCAGCATCTTTGGCCTCGTTGCTGGCTGCAGCACGCTCCTCTGAATCAGCCCGTCTAAGTCCTTGCTCGCGGCGCTGGCGCTGAAGCTCGGACAGATTCCAGCGGTCAGGGTCGCGGCACTTTGTAAGCTTCTTGCGGACGGGCCGGATTTGGGATTTGAAGATTGATTCCTGCGAGGTGGGATGATGCGTTAGCTGGTACTGCGATGGCAGTCAAGCGGAGGAAAAGGAGGAAAAGCCGCTTACACTAGTCCAATGGGACTTCCTCTCCGGCAGTTCGTTGGACAGCATGTTCCTGCATGCCTCAATAGTGCCCATAACCTTATCTCGGATCCCTGTGCCGATTATGGCTGCGCGCTCATCGTTGGTCATCGTCCCCTTGCCACCACCCTCCTTTCGGGATATTCCCGAGTTATCGGAACCGGGTAGTGGTGTCGCAGCAGGAGTATTATCGCTGTTGGTAGTGGGCGGGACAAAGTGGAAAGTCTCTTGGATAAGGCGTTCAGCCAAGCCACGGTCTGCAAGGGATAGTGCTGCGAACATGATCTGCGACGGTGTGTAGTGGAAGTAGGCGTCGGTCATGAGAGGACTGAAGAGCAGGATCTCGTGGGCGCGCTTTTCGGCTGCTATTATCCGTTGTTCCTAGATTCAGGGGAAGAATATTAGTAACGACGAGAGGGAACAAATGGAAAGAGTAACTTACGTCGATATCTCCGTAACTCCTCAACTCCATCATCGCCCCCATCAACGCCCTAAATGGGTGTCTGACCTCAAAGTTGAACCTATTGCCCTGACAAAGCAGGAACTCGCCAGCGAGGATATCCTGCTTGGTATTGAACTTTTGTTGAAACTCAATAATCCGAGGAAACCTTCCCTCCGCTTTGCTTCCCACGAACAGCGCCACGAGTATCATCTCCTGTGGTGGGTACGTCATGATGCTATTCGTCAGGAAGAACCTCCTGAAGAAGACCGTGGCTGTCGCCCTGACTTCATCTGGCACCCCGAGATGATCCGCCGCGCGCAAGAGTTCGGATACGTAAAACGACACGAGCAAGGACTCTTCTTCAGGCTTCAGGAAGTCGGGTAAGGTCGGTGCGCCATTCTCGTTGGGGTTGGGCGTCCCATATCCGGAGGGGTCTGGCGTGTTCGCGTGGGATGTATTGTTCGACGTCGGCGGATTCGAGGCTGATGATAGCATGCGCTCGGCTATTCTTTGGCGGGCGATGACGTTGGTCGTCTCGCGCATGGCAGCAAGCTGGGCGGGCGAGAAGGACCATGCTTGGAACTGCGATGTTTCGCGGTACCGCGCATCTTCGGACGCCATACTGGGCGGCTAGTAAGCTCCCAACTGGGTGTATGTTTCAAGAAGGATGCTGAAGATCGAGAGTCGGGGCTGTCGAGGCTGAGCTTGATGTCGTAGGACTGTCTTGAGAAGCGGAGAGCAAAGAGCGGCGTGCAAGTGCTGCGTGGCGGATGGCGATTTGAAGATGCTGTGAAAGTATTTATGCCTAGGGACTTGGTGAAATGGTGTCAAGAATGGAGTCTCTTGGAGCTCGGTGATGGTCAGTTTGTTGCGACAAAAATGGAGATGGTACGCAGAGAAAAGGTGAAGTGCTTCAACAGGAAGGTGTTCAATGTTTAGGGATGGAAAGGTCAAGACGATGACGGGAGTGGGACCCGGCCGGCCTTCGACGTAGCACTGAGTGGGTCCAAAAAGATACCGGCAGGCAATCAGACAGTGGCGTCCGTGCGTTACGACGTGTTTTATGGGCCACGTTCATCACATGTGCAACATCATCTCTTCTCTCTTCGCCATCGTCAAACAAATCATCAATGTTTTTGATATCAGATACTTCGATTTCTTAATCTCTACTGTTTTCCATCCCATAGGACGATACCAGGTTCAAACCCCCACGTTCACTCCTTTGATAACCGCTGCACGAAGTCGTGGCTCCTGTCCACAAAAATGAAAAAAAAGCCAACCATGGCATTACAGCCCAACCATATCATATACTTTACGCCAAACGCCTGCCATTTGCAATATCAATATTTATGCCTGACTATCCACCCGGACTGATGATAGAATCTGTCATAGCTGCTCAACTTGATCTCAAGAAAGAGTGATGCCATTCATGCCCGGTCCTGATACATCTAGTAGGTAGATCCGAGATCCCGTCTGGCAGGCACCGGCGGGGGAGGCTTCTTGGAACGGCAAGGAGGCGGCGGAGGAGGAGCCTTACGAACGCCCAAGCCGTTGTTGACTACCGTGTTGCTGGTTGTCCTTGTCAAGCTACCAATACTGGTAGCCGGGCTCGCGCTGCGCGTACACCAGTTGTCTGGACTTCCCGTGTCACTGGTGTTGTCATCGTCCCGGTCTGCAAATACGTTCTCGTTCGTTACAATCCGGCTGACGGGGCGCAGCTGGCCACGTAGGCTGCTCACGTTGGGTACGTTCTGGTTGACCCCATAGGTTGAATTGGGCGTGGTGGTTCCGGATCCAGCAACAGAGATACGACCTCCGATGCGCTCGCGCTCCAAGTTCGCACCGCCCTGGAAGGTGGCAACAGTATTGGACCTGCCAATGACGGGACGCGGTGCGGCATCGACCTGCTGGTTCTGCGACTGCACAGACAGGGGAGCCCGAGCAACGGCACTGCGGATAGGCATACGCACGGGCGGTGCCTCGGTCTCAACCTCTTGCTCCTCGTAAACGTTGCGGCTGTTGGTCCGGGACAAGCGGTCGGTAATGCTTTGTGCGGTGTTGGACCTGCTCCTACCACCACCGCTGGAGGCAGTCGGTCGCCGTTGGAGGCCGGCACCATAGCCGCTCATACCGTTGGAGGAAGAGATGGCACCACCAGCCCAGCTCTGGCGCACTCTCCGCAACTCGTCGGCGCATCTCTCGTGGTATTCGAGCTCGGCGTCGAGGAATTGGGTCAAATCGCGCACGCTGTCAACCTCGCTGTCGCGGATATCCTGCATTCTGCGGCCGACATCCTCGGAAGCTTCTTCGTATTTGGCCTTGGCGCTCCGAAGCTCTTCCTCAATACGAAAGTCATCACGGCGCGCCTTTTGGATCTTGGTCGTGGTTGCATCGTAGGCCAAGCGTCGGCTCTCGAGCTTCTTACGAGCAGCCTGGGTTGTCCGTTAGCTGTAACTCAAACTTGATGGTGGGCTGAGTGTGCTAACCTGGTACTCCTTCATCATGGCTAGAGACCTCTCAAGAGACTCGAGCCACGTAGTTGTCGCCTCGCTCACGAAGGTCTCCTGGATCTGCCCAATCCTCTCATTGGCACGGCCCATTGAGATGAGGCAGCTTCCGAATTCCGAGTCGGATGCAAATTCTTCACCATGGCCGATCATGGTCTTCCCGAGGTAAGTGGTGGGAATGGACTTGTCCTTGTCTTCGTACGAGTCGCAGCGACGGCCAAGCCACTTGACATAGAGATTCATGGACTTTTGCAGTCGGTCCATGCCTAACGGTAATTACGTGTCAGATTGTGCCCACGGTCAGAATATCGGAGTAGAAAGCAAGGGCATACCTTCAAAGCGAAGTGCCATCTCCATCTCAAGCTGCTTAAAGTCCTCAGACATGGCTGTCTTTTGCTCGGCGCCCATCTTTTCGCCGGCCCATTGAAAGGCGCGGTCGATCTTTTTGGTGATATTCATGGTGTTTATATTGTCGACAGATGCAAGTAAGGCGTTGGGCTAAGTCAATGGACTATTCCTGACAAGAAAATCGGGGAGGT
This sequence comes from Neurospora sp. CHS-2018c, assembly GCA_009806235.1. Lineage (NCBI taxonomy): Eukaryota > Fungi > Ascomycota > Sordariomycetes > Sordariales > Sordariaceae > Neurospora > Neurospora sp. CHS-2018c. The sequence continues at coordinate 103,137 of RAPC01000101.1, forward strand.
CGTCGGCTGTTGTGAAGTCGCAGTTCTGGCGCTTGTATACGACAGACAGCTTTTTGTTGGTGCCAGGTTGAAAGTCTGACCGCAAAGAACAGACAATGGCGGGCGTAGCTCGTAACGAATGACAGCTCCCAAAGAGTGATGGTCGACAGATGGATGATGGAGAACAAACGAGCAAAGCGGAAAAGATCGAAAAGGAGGTTGATGATCTGGACGAAGGTGCCAGATATGTACACAGCAGCCGGTTTGGTAGCGAGTGTGTGAGAGAACGTGTGGTGTGTGGGAATCTTGAGGGGATGTGGTGCTTATCCGTGCATTTGAGTGGTGGGTGGCAAGAATGGCATGGGTGGATGTTGTCTCAAGGTAGTGGTGTCGGGTGGCCGTCGAATGGATGTTGATGGATCTGCATCCCGAACGTGGTTTTAGACTCGTCTGGGAGGAGTTGCCCCGTTCCGTCGTAAACCCCGTCTTATCACGACAGAAACAAGGGGAAAAGGTTGAAAATAGATGGTGGATGGAAGGAAAGCATGGATGTCGAGGCATGCCGGGGTCCAATGAATCGAGCAGGAAACCTTAACAGCAGCTCAATGCGTCCTTGCAGCGCGCTAAGGCAGGAGGCGACAGGGTCCATGTCTTCTGCGGGGGAGGCCCAGATTCAACCTGGATCCAGGCAGTGCCGATGCCAAAACATCCTGGGAAGGAGCCTGGAACGCGGGGGCAGTGACTCTCCCAACGTCAACGCAACGACTTCCCAACAAGTCAAGACGAGGGAGATTGCTTGTCTCAAATTCGAGATTCATGATAGTATGATGGACTTCATAAAGAGCTACCATCCCCGAACTCTCCAGAAAAACCATCCTTAGTCCGATCTGGCTTGTCAACTAAGTGTCAGACTGTCAAGCTGTGAAGAGACGTTCACAACGATGTGAAATTCGTCACCTCTTCAGACGGTCCACCCACATGCTTCGCATGAAATTGACGCACATCCAACGAGAAAGGAAGGAGACTTCCATCTTTGCGTCCCCAAATCACGAAAGGTTGGGGCCTCAACAATTTGTCAATCCCTCTTCGTATCCAAGGTCTAGTATGCACCCTCACCGACTCGAGCTCCCCGCCTTGTCTTTTTGTTCGGATGGGATCATGATCCCTCTCGAGCTGATTCTACCTCCTAGAATTCCACATCCATGAAGCTTGTCGATACATCTAACAATGTCCAATCTTCATCCGAACTGTCAAACATCATCACGAACGCTTTGGCCCTGAGTAATTACTTTTGTCTCAACCGCCAGCTCACTCGCCGCAGTGGCCACCCGATTCCGATTCAGCAAGTGCACCCGCTGCACATTCATGCATGCAGGCATTCGGATAACAGGAACCGCGGCGCCAACAACAACCCTTTGCTTTTGCCAGAGACCCAGATTGAAAAGACCAACACCATCACGATGGTCCAGCCGCCATCAATGCAAGCCACCCACCACACTGGCCGGAGGAAAACGGTATAGCCTGAAAGGAACAAATTCCGTTGAGGAGAACATTGGGGATTACGGGCCGAGAATCTCGATGTACTGAAGACGTCGACATAAGAATTCCGCAATCGCCGTCGCCAAGATACGCCAGAAACATCTGGACTTGATGCTAAAAGCCACTATTTGGTGATTGGTTTGCATGAAAGTCTGCTCCTCCATTTCACACAATTCTCTCGTCTCGCGCCGGCGGGTATGTATGTCAATGTTGTGGAACACGACCGAGAAGCCAAACCCGCCTCCAAAGACTTGCACTTATCGGATTACACCTACGCCATTGAACCGTCATTGGAAACACTGACGATAACTTAACCGCTGCAGACCAAATTTCAACTCCAAAACCATAGGCTGGACGGCAGTTTTTATGTAAGCCTTTCCAGCAAAAGAGCAGGCCAAATAAACCCCTGTAGAGTTTAGTTGGTGGAGACCTCTCTTTGAGTTAGGTTGTTTCAGCCCTAAGATCGGGTCGCCAATCGCGGCCGCTCAGGGGTTAAAACTTAAGGGGGGCGCAGCGCATGGCCGATGGATGAGTGATGATCCATCCATTCATCAACCGACGACGACCACACACGGCAGATGAAGACCGAGAAGTGGAAGACGGTAGTGTACAGACACATTGGTTTGGTCGTATGAAAACCGTCATCTTACTCTCCCCACAGCAAAAAACGCGCGTCTAAGGGTGACTGTTTGAGCGCTTAGTCCTCGATGAAGATAGGGTATGCGAAGACTTCATTCTGATCTCTTGATGATCCCCAGGGGGATTTACCATTCGCTCGCCAGAACCTCTCCCCTTCCCCTTCGACATCATATCAGTTCACTGGTAACCCTTTATTACACGGCAACTTTCACATCTATCCTGTACATCCTTCAAGCACAGCCCATAACACCGGGTCCCTACCGTTTCAGACGTCAGAGAATCTTTCCTGCAGATCACCAGGCCTTGCGAGCTTTCCTTCTAGGTAGTCCTTTCAACCTTCCATTGCATGAGCGTTGCGGAGCCGCGCGCCCGGTCCCATCGGGATGTTACAGATCGAACTAGCTCCCAGACCCGGACTCGAACGCGGACCCTAGACCCCGGTCCCGGTATCTGGTGCATGATCGAGTACGAGGCCCGTATCGGTAAGGTAGGTTTGCCGCTCACGGACTTCGTTTCAATATGCCAATGTTTATGTTCGGTGCAGACTACAAGACAGTTCCGTCATTGCCGTTCATCCCTTCTTCTTTCACCGTTCGTAGTTCGCCCTATAGACCTGGGCCATCGACCGAGCTAGAGGTACCGTACGAACCGGATCGACAGGACTAGCAACGAACGGGACTTACACCGCTCTTGCCATGACTCGGGTCTCGCAGCTGAATCCCTTAACGGTTCGTATCGTGAATGTTTTCGTGTAGAAACTATTCCGGGCTGTGTACACCGGGTCAAGTAAGAACAGCGCTGAGAAATACGACGTTTGCACAATGTTACGAAATCCAACTTTTATCGACCTTGCGCGGTGGTGAACGATCCGAGGCACAGCATGACTGTTGAAGCAACGCAATGTTCCATAAAAGTTGTGTGATGCCTGTAACCTTTCCGTCCTTCTCTCATCCGTAGTAAACAAAGTCTAAACCAATATCCCTCATACCTTGTACGCCGTATTAAAACCAAACGCAATAAAGAGGAAAAGAGAAAACAAAGAGTAACGAGGTATATGTCGTCGTGAGTAGTTGATGGTGATAGTCTTCCCTCTTTTCCACAATTCCCCCCAATCCCCCAATCCCAACCTATTACACTCGAACCAATCCGCGACACATAATATCATGCCGTCCTGATCCCATCCCTTTTTCGCGTTCGCGCCCCCTGTTATTTAAACAGTTCCACTGATACTCAATTCCCTGATCTCCTGCAACACCTGCTCGACCCTGGTATCTAGCTGACCCTGGGCGTACTGCTCCCGCGTGTCTGGGTCGAGGTACTGCTGTACTTGGGCCATGCGGCTGTAGGCTTCAGCGCAGAATCGAAGCTGGATCTTGACGAGGGCCTCGAACGACGGGTCGAGGTAAGGGACGCGGAGGTCGATAAGCTGCGGTAGCTCGGTGCACAACTGCTCGTTGAGCTGCTCGTAGGCTGCCTTGGCCATCTCCATCTCCTTCTCGGCGCGCGGGAGCTTGGTCACGTCCTTGTCGGGCTTCTCGACGAGTTTCTTCACTTTGGCGCGGAGGGCGTCGTAATCGAGGAGTTTGTGGCCGCGCTTCTTGATGCCTGTTTTTGGGTTTGTGGCGGTCAGTTTATGCACAAAGGGAGGGGCGGTGTCGGAACAGAAAGGGGAAGTAAGGTGTTTCGGGAAGCAATCAATTGATTGCCAGGGAGATGAAGAGGTGGAGACGGCCGAGACATACATTCGTTAACGTCGGGGAAATATGCGCAGAATCTGGTTATGGGTTCTAGGACTGTTGTCCTATATGGTCCGTCCAAGGCCTTGATCGTTTCGGCGTCCAGGTCTTCCACTGCTTGCTTGTAACTCCGGCTGACTCCGTCTTTGGCACCAGCGTCACCGTAGAAGGCATCGATAGTTTCGGCGATGCGCATTTGTGAGGCCGTCATTGCTTTTCCGGGAAGTTGCCGTTAGCTCCATGTTCCATGTTGTAAACCGACGGGGACATGTCTGACATACCTCGTAGTGAGTCGAGATAGCCCTTGGCCTCTTTTTGTAGTCGTAGGGATGCCGCCTCCATAGTCTTGAATCGTCTGCATGTGAAAGACGCTTAGTCCAGGTCCTCCCTCGTTTCGGCTTTCTTATTAGGACCGAAAGTAGCCATACCTCTCCTCAACCTCATAATCGCGATCGTTGGTCTTCTCGACATGACCCGTCTTCATCATCACCTGGGTCGTTGCCCGGTTGACATTCTTCTTGAAGCCTGTAAACAAAAACGGAACAGGCGGTACCCGTTAGCATTGTCGCATTAGGGGGTATAGGCTATGGCGGGATTTGCGCGTACCGGCCCACGACATGATGGCCGATTCCTGTCGCTTGGTGTCTGGCGTTGGTGGCTCTTGTATGTGGATGTGGGGGATCGACTGATTGATGGTTCCGTTCAATCGCCGCAATTATTCGGAAGGTGATCGCGTGCTTGATGATTCGTCGCGGATTGATTCGTCAGTCGAAGGGATTAGGATATTATAAGTCGATTCGTTTGTTGACCGGCTAAGTGGCTCGGGGAATAATTCGATGTCGGTGTTGATGTTTATGGCGGACTGGCGATGTTTTGGCAAGCTTGGAGAGCAGTTGTTGCAGGATCCTTGCCAGTTGCGATGTGCCCGGACATGGTGGACGAACGAAAGGGGTGACGACGTTGGATGTGGCTGTGCTTGCCGCTGCCTGCCAGGAAGATACATTCTTTGGAATGTGATTGGGCACAAATCCGGACGACGTCAGCGGGGTCGACTTGCCAAGCCACATAAGCCTTGGCTTACAATTCCATCGGGCCGCTGGCAGACCGCGACAGGTGCGAGACGGAAGTTCGTTCGACGGTTTGGACGGCTTCCATTTTCCCCGATCTCCATCGGCGCGGTCTCCGATCTCCATCCGTCCCGGAGGCCTGGGTCATCAATATCGGATCTTCAATTCAACACCGAGCTCCAGAACAGCTGCTTAAGATACACAGCTGCTAAGCTCGGGCTCTGTTAAAGCCGTGAGACCGGACACCGCCACGGGTCATCTTTACCGTTGACTCATCCCGGCGTAGATTAGCTGTATGTAAAGCCTCTCATCAAAGAAAGTGTAGAACGGCGTACACGGTAGGTCCCGGTCACTTTGAAGTTTCTCTTCTTTCAACTCATTCTACCTTACATTCAAACTCCCTGTCGTCAACCTATTCCTGTTCCCTTTTTACTTCATCAAAAAGTTGTGCCAGAACAGCCAATCGGCATCAACAATTGATACAAAAAGTTCAATCACCAAGCGCGGCACTAAGACGGTGAAATGGCCCAGAAGAAGACAGTTCGACAGCAACCCTCAGACTCAGCCTCAAAAGAATCATCCGCAAACCTCGAAACTCGCGACGAAAACATGGCATCCCTCAGACGTTTTCTCGTTGTCAGTCTCGGCAACCCGGGAGAGTACCGCGACACCTTCCACTCAGCCGGCCACCTGGTTCTCGAATCATTTCAGACAAAGCTTCCTGAAAACCTTGGACAGCCGTCGTTCACCTCGGAACGCTATGGAAAGAAAGCTGTTCGTGCTTCCGCCGGACCAAAGTATACTCTGCTACAGAGTCCTACGCTCATGAACGTCACCGGGCCGTGGCTCGCCCGGGCGTATAAGGATTATCTGGTCGACCAGGGACTAAGCCCGGAAGAGGTCGGGCTGGTGTTGGTCCACGACGACTTGGAGGAAGAGCTGGGTGTCGTCAAGGTTCGGCAGTGGAAGGCCAGCCATAGAGGCCACAACGGCATCAAGAGTGTGCTGGCCAGTCTTCCGCCCATGCCCGACGCCAAGTGGGCACGCGTATCGATAGGCATTGGGCGGCCGGATGATAGGGACAGGACCACCGTCTCCGACTTTGTCCTCAGCAAGATCCCGAGGCATGCCAAGGGGATATTGCAAGACAAAGGCGGAAGCGGGTTGTGGGAGGCACTCGGCAAGCTGGAGACGAAATGGAACAAATGAGCTCGTGGGTAATGGAGAGCAAGTGCGAGAGAGCTGTGCCGGTGTTGCGCGAGTGAGTTAAGATAGACTATGATACCCCATTTCTAATCATCATCGTTTCAACTCATGTAAATGCTGACGTCCTTCAAGTGAAAAGCATCTACCGCGTGATGGACACCGTGAACAACTTGGCTAATGAGACAACTGTAGTCTATCTACCTCATCAGATGTACTAACATCCACACACTATGGTAACTGAAAGAACATACGAACACTCTTCAACTTAAACTCGGTCAAGTCCAATGCTTTTGTTTCCCGATATCGCCAACATCCTCACCACCTATCCAACCTCACCTCAAACACCCTACTGCCCCTTCCCATAAATCTTACCAGGCAAAAAAAGCGGCACCTCCATTGGCAACTCCCCATGCGGCTTAAACGAATCAATTGCCTCCGAAATATGTCCCCCATCCCCCTTCTTCACCGGTCTCCTCGTAAAGAAAATCAGCATATCCCTCGTCGCCTCCTTCGTCTCATCAACCGGCAACACGGGACTCAACGAATGCTTATTCTCCGTATCCACCAACAACAACGTATCCAAAAAGTGCCTATGCTGCACCCTACTCTTCAAGTTCTGGGGTTTGATCTCCGTATACTTTGCCCCCGTCTCCTCATTCATATCATGCATGAACGTCACCGCGCTATTAGCCGCCACATCCATGTTCTTCGACCCCAAGTACGTAGTCATGGTGTGATCCACCCCATCGGTGTGCACGCCCTCGAGCGCCGGCTCGCCAAGGATGGAGGGGGTGGTGACGGTGCGTAGGTTGAATAGCGTGCACACCCATTTATTTGAAGAGTAAGCGAGCCTGGGGCGCTGCGTGGTTGACACCCCGTGGCAGATCATGCCTTTAAACACCAGCAGCGCTTGAAAAGCCGTGTTAAGCTGCAGCTCATCTTGGACTTCGTCGAACACGCGGATTTGCCCCGAATCGTGCCGCTTGAAGTCCTCTTCAACCGACAACGCGAAAGGTTGGAATTCCAACCGTCGGACCGAGGAGGTGGAGAAGTCGAAGCAGAAACGGCCGTTGCGCGAGCGGCGGAAGGGTAAGGTAGGGTCGGAGTAGAGGTTGTCGGAGACGTGCTTAAGGCGGTCGAGGTCGGCGGGGTGCGCGCCGAGGCCAAGGAGGAGGGAGACCATGTCGGCGCCTTCGACGAAGATGGAACGGTTGGTGATGTATTTGGAGCGGAGCTTCATGATTTCGGCGATGGCGGTGTAGTAGGAGGGTTTGAAAGCTTGTTTGGTTACGTCCAGCTGGGGACGGATGTTACTGGTGGTGGGTGCAGGTGACCAGGTTGGAGGGAGGTTGGCGATGGAGTCGGTTGGGTTGAGGGAGCGAGCGGTTTCGACGGAGGCGCGGGAGTTGGGGGTTTCATGGTAGAGTCGATGGGGTTGGAGGCGGGTGCTGGCGGCTGGGATGGGGCGGAGAGCTTTGGTGCTGGCTCGGGGGAGCTGTTTGATGGCTGTGGAGGTCAACATTGTGAGGGATTGGAATGATATGGCACCCGACGAAGGACGAGAACGATGCCGGCTTATCTGGAAAGATTAAGGCAGCGTGATGGGGTAGATATCTACAGAGCCCACTTCCTTATGTCTTCACGACATCGCCGACATCACTCTCGCCATTAGCGACAACCGGAGACTGGAAAGCCTCTATCTCTCTACGGATTACTGTGACGGATCTCACGATATGTTCATCTCGTGGATGCTATCGTACGGTATGAGCTGAAATCCGCGGTAAGGCTTGAGGCCTTACTGTGCAAAGTCTCCCTGATAATGGCGACATATGAATCATTTTCTGAGTGTCTGAGCACGTTTTCGAGCCATGGAAGGATTTTCAGAGCGCGCGGCACTCAAAGCAGACAGGAAAGCGAATCTATCCCCGGTCTACTCAGAGTATCTGACAATAGCCTCATCTTACGGTATTGGTTGGGCCTCACCACGTGCCGGATCGGAGTGCTCAGACTTACACTCTCATGCAGCCATGCCCCTGACCCCCTTTACTTCTTTGACACTTCGGTTGGTGTATACGATAAATCCGACACTACTACTCTTGGCCAAACAAATTTTCTGCAGTATTCCTGTCCAGGAGTAGTAAGACAACCAGGGGTTCAAGTCAGACAGCTAGCATGTCGGGGCCGTGTACGGAGGATGGAACTTGTGCTGCATATAGCGGCAGGGATTCGACTCTTGAGTCAGAACAGCCACGAATGCTACTTCTCTAAGATTCCAAACGGTAGTTGGTGAATTGGAAACCAATATGCCTGGTTCACGAGTTTAGGTCCTGCTGGGCATCACGTTTCGAGGAACCTCCAGCGGTGATTTGGGAATTGGGAAGGGTCATAGAGCTAATTGAACAATTTGAGGTTTCTCAAACAAGAAGACGTACTTATCACATTTGAATAGTCATTCAACACCTCAAAGACAACCGAGTAGCGTACGGACATACCGTACAAGCGTCTAGGGGTTAGCAGCCGCAGTCTGATGGCTTACTGTCGAGTCTCTCGTCAGGTCCTACGGGCCGAGCGCCGATGACGGATCACCACGCAAGGGTTGAAGGAAAATCACTGTCGAGGCAAGTGATGGAAAAATGATTCACGATGAAATTGCTGTTACTATTTCTCCTGGAAGAAAGACATGCACTCATTTCAGACAGTTCGCCGTTGCTCGGATAAGTGAGGTGGTTGTTCCTGCTTCTTTTCTCCCGATGTCTGCTTAGGTAAAACGAGAAATAGAGATCGGTCCAGAGAGGCGATTGGTTGGAGTTTTAGTAGAATCATCTTTGTTTGCCAGTCAAACTTCTTTTCCAGAGTGAAGTAACCCTCTGGGAAACAGCGACTCCCTCAAACTAATGTGAGTGGTATTAGTGATGGGACACTAACTTCAAGGCGCTACTTTTGCACGCGCAACTGTTAGTTTGGTAGCAGCACATGCTCATCGGCTCCGCACAAATGTCCACACAGACATCCAACTTACTTTCGAACACTGGAGGTCAGTTCACATACTTCGCATAAACCTGAATTTAGTGGAAGATTCCATATCCAAATCATCAGTGTAGAGGGAAGATTCCATATCCAAATCATCAGTGTAGAGCCATAACACGCCCAGGGACTGACTGGGTCCCGAACCCAGTCTGCAACCAGCCGCCACACCCAGCATGCCTCTTCACTTCTGATCAACCTTCATCTGCCCCACCCCTTGCTTGATCTTCTCGCCCGCCATCTCAATCTCATACTCAATATCCGGCTGCGCCTCCGCATAAAGCCAATTCTTCTCCCCCGCCATGCGAAAGTTGAACAAGGCCATCTCGTCCGGAACGGACTTCTTCTTCAGCTCCGGATTCCCTGCACAAGCAGCCTCCACGCGAAGCTGTATCTCACAGCTCCTATCGAGCAGTCCAAAGAGGAAACTAGCCTCATCGACAGTCGATCCAACGGTCAACAAACCGTGATTCAACAATATGGCGGCCTTGGAGTGTTTGCCTAAAACAGCGGCGATGCGCTGCCCTTCCTCGGCAGCGGTGACAATGCCGCCGTAGGTAGAGTCGACGGCGATGGAGTTATACAGGTCACAGATGTCTTGGTGCAACATGTCAAGAGGCTTGCCGAAGGCGGACCAGGCGCGGCCGGCGATGGTGTGGGCATGGCAGATGGCGTGGACGTCTGGGCGGGCTTTGTGGATTTGCGAGTGGATGTGGTAGCCAGGGGCGTTTACGGGGCGGGTCTGGATGGTGAACGAAGACGTTAGAGTTCGAGAAGCCGGCAAGCGAACTTTTTCAACCTACCCGGTTTCCTCCAACAATCTTTCCGGTATCAATCTCCAAGCAAACCATGTCGCTCGCATTCATCAGCCCAAAATGCTTCCCGATCGGATTCATCCAGATGCAATCGGGACACGCCGGGTCGCGGACGCTGATGTGGCCTGAGATGCCCTCGGTGTATCCCATGCGAGCCCAATTGCGGAACACGGCTGCCATGTGCAGGAGGATGTGCTCACGGTGTTCTTGATCGGTGGCGAATGTTGGGATACCCGTCAGAGGATTGGGACCCATGCTGAGTTCCTGGAGCTGGCACTCCAGTTCCTCTGCTCCGTCCGGTTCGGAACTGGGTGCCGGAGCCTGAGCCGGATGGGAGACGGAGCTCCCGGCGACCTTGGCGCCGGCGGGCTGCGGAGCAAGAATGGCACTTGACATCTCTCCGAACATAATATGTGAAGGTGCCATTTTGTCCGCGAATGAAGCAAGAGGCTGGTATGTGTCGAGCTGTATTCGCAAGGGGCAGGATTGGAGTGGGAACAAATTGAAGTTTAAGTCAACGACTGGGGTTCTTGTGTTGGAAAACAGGAGAAACAATCAGTGGTCAACACAAGGACTGTCGCGTCTTCGCCTACATACTTTCCTTCTGCATGATACAGAATGCACCTTCTCTCTCTATGCAATGGTGGCTGTCTTTCATGCGTTTGTCAACTGCGGGGTTGTGATCAACCTGAGCTCAGAGAGGCGAACAATGTACATCCGTGGGGGTGACACTGAGCTTCATCCCTAATTCGGATAGTCAGCGAGCCACGGAAATGGGCATGTCTTCGGGCACGGTGGAGGGTTGATGTTCATACCATACACTACATATGTCTTTTTGACCAGATATTTTCCCTTCTCAGAGACTGGTAGTTGAAGTATGAAGTAGGTCAGATGGAGCCTGAGGCCCATGAGTTGACTGCTGAAGTTCAGGGGCTTTCAGGGCGAGAACCTTGCTGGCCACTTCACAGTGTTTTTTTCTTTAAAATGCACTGGCATGGACCACAACGAACTAACGGTTCGGGCCGCTTAGGAAGGCGCATGGGGACGAACGGAGAAATCTGCAGGCCGACCGCCGTCCATCTCACTTTCTTCCTCCCGACTTCAATTCTCCTCCTCGATCTTTCTCCGATCTTTCTCTGCCAGAATCCTACGAATCACGACGTCCACAGCCTCTGCCTAAACCGTCATCGGAGTGATTTTGGACCTTGCTTACGGTCGTCATTATGCGCCCTACATCGCGAGCCCTTTCCGCTCGTCTACCGGTTTTTACGGGTTGCCAACGACCACTCTTCTTCCGTGCGGCAGCAACAAGGACAACTACGCCAACAACGCGGAATGCTTCTCGACTCTTTTCCTTCCAAGCGGCACGCGCAAGTCCCCTACAAGATTCGGGAGCCAAGCCAGAAATCCCCTACGCCGCCTTCAGCTTCGAGCACCTTGGAATCAGCAACAAATGGAACAAGTACATCATGATCTTCTTCATCACCATGGGTGCCCTAGAGACCTATCTTTGGTACAAATATCTTCCCGCTTGGTGGAAGGCCCGGATCGACACTGCCACTGAACTCGAGGAGCAACGTAGCGGTCCCCAGTCCCACACCGCCAACTGATGCAACACAACGTACGAGGTCGCCACGTTTATTTCAAGGCTCCAGTCGCTACGCTACAGTGATGTTTCGCCATTTCTGTGTGATACAGCATTGTGTCGGTCTGCCTTGACTCGGCTTGCTGCCCCAAGAAGGCACTCGAAACGAACCCTCACTATGAAGAGCGCAATCCAAACGCATCGTCATCTCATCTGTATCCACCCACTCGCAACTTCTTCACCACTACCACCACCTTGACTCCGAAAGAATACGGTTCAGGTGCGTGGAGAAGTGTCGCAGTCAGCACCACCAATGTCCATCGCAGGCTTGCTGTCGTTAGTGTCTTTACGCATGGACTTTGTTACCCCTCGGCCAGCCTCCCCGGGTCGAAGCCCGACATCTTGCTTTTGACGAGCAAACAATAGGCAATTTTGCCATGGATGGTCATCGCTCACATATTCAACAGCAGTGCGTCTTCATGGGCGTCTGGCGATCTATACGAGGAATGAACAAAGTCTTTGCATCAATATCAGATCATGCTAGGAATGGACCACAATCGCGTACGCGGCCAAGAATCTCTTTGGCAGAAGGTTGGAAATGGTTCTCTACTCTTCCATGCGCACCAATCTTTGATCGAAAAGCCGCCCCAGCCCCATGACCACCTCTTACTCCTGCTGTCGTTCAAACTGCGGTCATGGATGGACCTATTCCGGCATTCTGAAGAGAATTCATACCCAATGGACAAGCCTTTTAAGGCTGACACTAGCCGCTGCTCGGGATCTTTCCTTTGCGACACCTCACACAACTTCCCTGTTGCATTCTTTGGGTAAAGGAACCGAACTGCGGCATCCGCAATCTGGCGTCACTGCATCGAGATGGTCTCCCCTAGTCTCCCATGCAAGCGCAGGGATTCCCGTTGAGCACGCCATTCAAGTTGCCCCTTTACTCCATGCATCTGGTGACATTCTGCAATGTCGAGATCTTTTGACAGTCGCATACAGTCAAGTCATTCGACGGATGAGGGAGGTTGACGGTGCAGCCCATGTTCATCGATTGTGTAATTCGCCTCAGCTTCTCTTTGAATTTTCACATTCGAAAGAACTTTTTAGAAAAGCACTGATTCCCTTCGGACCATGAGGCTTGAATCGCCCTGTGGCAGTTTCAAGACTTTGAATAGCTTCATAGTTGCATTCAAGCTTCCGTCTCTGTCTGGAATTTACAGCATGAACACGCCACTGACTCACAACAGACCGTCACTCAGCGGTGACAGGGCCGCTGTAGCATCGGTTTGCCCCCCCTGAATGCATTCTGTAGCGTTGCCTACGTGCTCAGGCTCGTCAGGGCACTTACTCAGTGCCGCTACACCACAGCTCCCCGTGTTGAATTGAGAGGCTCCGATGCTACGCGGGCGTAGGGACCCCCACTTCCCTCCACACTTTAACATAATTCCGTTTCGAGCTACACCGCGATTCTCGTTACCTTGGCGTGAGATGATGCGGGCTCACAAACCTCGCTGGGCTGAAGGTACACCGCGATGCCTTCCAGATCAGGTACTTAACTCCGGGGGGTCACAGGGTCTTCCCAAGACTGCGAAAGCACAGTATTTCTGCTTGACTTTCCCGTAGGGCTGATGAAAAGCAATTATTCAAGACCTGGCAATTTGGCACTTAACAACATCCCTCAACTGTTGCGAGAACTGTCTTGGATTAGTTTCCAACCCAGGTAACAGACAGAAGCTCATATCGAATCATGTCTTCCTCGAAGCCTTCCGCTCATCCTTACTCCTTGCCCAACCTCACTGAAATCAAGCTTTCCGTGGAGGATGACTGGACTAAGGTGAAGGACCGAAAAGAAAAGAAGCGCATTCAGAACCGTGTTGCACAGAGGACATACCGTAAGTCCTGCGCCCATATTCTGTCAGTAGCAGTCACTAATCCGTAACCGAAGGTCACCGTATGAAGGCACGCCTAGGGGAACTACAGCAAAAACTCGAATATCATGAGAGAAACAAGGGAACATCTACGGATGGTGATGCTCTTGGTGTTGGCGATGGTGAGGATACGAACAGGAGCCCGTCTGTACAGCTTCCGACTCCAGCATATACCACAGACAACAGCCCATCTCCGAGGGCTAACGAAGAACTGGTGATGTTTGATGACGTCCATTTGCACAACTATCACAGCCCGCACGCTTTTCATACCGATGCCAATCAACTATTTGACCTATCGCCAGTTACAACGCCATTAACGACGCAACCACCCGGAGTCTTTACTGTACGGCAATCGAACATCACGGATAGCGGATACACTTCGGCTGTTGTACATGAATATTTACGCCTCCAAATGCAGCCTCTCGACACTCAGCATCGTGCAGCTGATGGCCAAGCCAACAACTATGCCCTTGGTGTCTCTGCACATGGCGGCGATTCATTCTGTAAGCTCACGGAAGGCCCATTCTGTATGGTGCAGTCAATTAACCGGTGGTTCCAGTGGTACACGATTGCCCTAATGTTGACCCGTTGCTATTTTCTATCGATGGACATGATACAATGACTGTGGGATTCACAGAAGAAGAGGAAAGCAATATCTTGAACTGGAAAATCCAGCCACCAGCAACGCCCAACCCAGACCAGGTAGCTCTCTCACCTTCTGTGGCCCAGGACCTGCCCAAGATGAGAAAGACAAGGACTTCCAACCGTACCACCTATACTACATCCGCAGAAGTCAACCACAAAGCTCCTACACAACCAGCTTCACTGCCCACCAAACGACCTACGCTGGACGAACGCATGGAAAGTGTAATGGAACGGGTCGAAACAGCAGGCTTCGACAGCTTCGACTCCCTCGCCGCTCTCTACTACAAGGCCAAGTTCGGGGAATCCTCCTCACTCGCGGTTGAGCAGAGGCTCAGCCGTAATCGGCGTCTTCCCAAGCTGTTTGCCGACGTTTTCTCGGCCGCTCAAGAGTGGGGTGCCCGGGAACAACGACCGCTCTTCGATGAGATCCTTAGGATGTCGGAGGGTATGCTGATAGGTGAGGCAAGGGGTGTTCACAGTACGCTTCATGCGAGCATCGGTGGGTTGGCTAGGTCGGCAAAGGACGAGCAGACTGGCAAGAGTGCCGTCCCGGGGCTGAAGAGGTTGATGGAGAGTAATGTGAGTTCTACCAAGCTTCTTGGCCATGCGTCTTTGAACTTCCTTTGACTCTGGCTGCAAATTCACGAGGTACTAACCTGATATCGTCCAGTTACCCAATCTCTGGGCCCTGATAACGGCGTTGGCGACAGAGAACAGAGCGGTAAGGCAGCGAGATCGCTCGAATACGGTACTGGCGACGATACTGGTCTTGCAGTGCTCAGGTCAGCTGCCAAAACAAAGTCTCATGGCTCTGTTGGATGCTTGCCTTTGAACGTTCTCCAAACCGGCGCGCTTTGAGCTCGGTCAAAGTTGAACATAGTGTCAAGAGAAGTGAGAGGGAGGTCTGCGCAAGAGAGGGAACCAAGAAGGATGCCTCCACGAGTACAGAGGGCGAAAAAAGGAAGTATCACATATGTAACCCAAGAGATGTGAGCATGGTCATAGCATTTAAGACCCAAGAAGGTGTTGAAGCCATCACCATGTCTTGGCTTCCTTGGCATTAGTGGATACGATCCACACATGGCTTACCCTGTATATAAACTGGACTTCTTCCACTTTCCTCTTAGTCTTTCTCTCTCTCTTTAATTAATCAAGACATTCACCACTACATTCGTCGTCTTACGTAATCACCTCCTTCCGTATAGTTTAATAGGTTATAAGCCCGGATACGCTATACGATTAATATCACTGCTAAATCTACATTCCTTACTGTGACGATTGGGATCCAGTGCCATGGATCACATCCCATTCGTCTCATTGGCAATACCCACAGGACCCACCGGTACCATTAATACGAGCACCCTGATTGGTTGTACGGGCGGCATTGACCGTACGACTATTCAATTAGCACCGCGACTTATATATCGTATTTACGTATATTATTAAATTAAATAAGGAAGGCGGTCGAGGCTAGTAGAATTTGGTTATATCTTATATAAGGGTATAACTCTAGAGCCTAGATCTTAACCTCTCCCTCTTTCCTTCTTTAACTTTAATTATTTATTTATTTATACCCAATTACGTAATACGGAACTATATAAGCTAATATATTATAATATTTAATTAAAGTTCACTATATCTGTTTAGGAAGGTATTATAATATTCCAATTTAAACCCGAAAACCTAATAAATCGCCTCGTCGACTTCCGACCCCGAAAACGTCGCTTCGCCGATATTGCGAACCCGTTATTAAACCCGATATTCCCCTACCGATTATAACGAAAGTTAACTATTATAATTAATTCCGCTTAGGATACGCCTTCGGGCCGTCCTCTCGTCCCCGATAATAAATAATAAACCGAATAACCCTATACCGCTAATTATAATAATAATAATTATTACTATAACGACGAGTTTTTATTCGAATAACCGGACGACGTTGAAAGTAACCCTAATTAAGAGGACGAGGACAACAACGAGTCGTTCGAAGAATTAATCAATACCTCTACCCCTTCTAAAAAGCGTTATACTTTTAATAAATAATTTAAGGGAAAATTATTCTTCTTTAATACTTCGAAGGAGACTCCCTTAGAATTTGCTATATAATTTAAATAAAGTATAAAGTTTACCCCTAAGGTTAGCTCGCCTCTAAACCCTAATACGAATAATAATAAGATTGTAAACCCTAGCCCTAGTATAGTCTATAGATATATACCTCCTTATAAGTAGTACGCCGATAACGAAGTCGCCTACCGATATATTCGTTTAAACTATAGCGGTTTTAATAGGGTTTCTAATATTCGCCGCGATAATATTATAGCCTATAACTCCTAAATACGCTATATCTCTATTGACGCTAGGGAATTCAATAATAAGATAATCGATTTATCGGTTAAATCCCTATCCCTTTTTATTACCTATTTAATAGGTAATAATTAATAATTTTAATAAGACTTTATTAATAACTTTACCCTTTATATAAATAACCTTTACCCGTTAGTAAAAGTGCGCTACTATACGTTAAAAGCAAACGAAATTATTGTAGACGGTATTAATTATATTAATTTTAATAGTAATAATAATAAAGATAATAAAGGAAACCGCGTTATTAACTTTTATCCGATTACCTAATAAAACTAATCTTCGTTGGCTATCCGAGATTAGAATAGTCTTTTAACCTTTTAAGAGTTTTTAATTCTAGTTAATTAGGATTTTAATATTATATAGGGAGAGATTAATACTAAAGTTTACATATTGGAGGCCTTTATCGGTATTATTAAAAACGTAGTATATACGCTTCACTATATTTATAAAACTATTATCAAAATAGATAAATAGGTTATATATTTTACTTAGAAAATTAAAGAGTATTAGGTTAATATCGATAACCGTTTAAGCGTTGGCGACGACAAATTAGAATTAACTAACCGGTTAATCGATTTAGAATAGTAATTAACAACGGCCGACGCGGATAAAAACGATTTAGGTAAGAAGGTCTATAACTTCTAAGCTAAAAATAATAATTTCCGTTACGAATATAATAGGTAAAATAAAAAAGTTAACGACGTAATTAATATAATTATTAAAGTTTGCGAAATATCGATATTAGTTATAGAGGTTTATATCTGCAATTAAGTAGAAGGTATTAAGAAAGATTATATTAAAGACTTCAAAACGATTTATAACTAATATAACTTTAAAGTCTTATATTTATAAGCCTAAGTCGATAATTTGAGCCGATTATTAAACGTCGCTAATATAAGCGCAAAGGAATTGGCCGTTATTAAGCCTAAAGCCGTTAAACTAATTAAATCTAAATTTAAAGAGAGAATTACCTTTATTAAATTTATTAAATATTCTCCTAGCTTTATCCTTATAATTAACGTTATTCGTCGTAAAACTCCCGACCGTCGACTTTCTAAAACCCTTAATAACGGCCGCTATAATAAGGATCGACGCGCCCCTTCTAAGCCTACTTCGTATTATTTTAGAGCTGGTAGCGGCGACCCTAACGACGACGATAATAACGATTTAACCAATAATAATAACGACTGCGACCCCCCTCGCAACCTGCGTCGTACCCCTTATAATAACGATAAGCGTTCCTATTGTAAAAAGAGTAATACCCTTTTTAGTATAGTCTTTTTTAAAAGAGGTCGTCGTCGCAGTAAGATAGTTAAGGTGGATATTCCTACCTTTTCTAGTAATAAGGACGATAAACTTGAATTCGATATATAGTATTTTTAGATAATTAACCGTCTTTATACGAATGCCGATTACTTCGCTAATAATAAAGCCGCTTTTAGAGAAGTTGTCTCTAAGCTTTCCGGATAAGCGTTAAAAAATCTCTACCCTTTTATTCGTCTTAACGCCGGTAAATTACGCTTCGTGTTACGATGCACCAGCTCACGTAGTTCCGTATCGCGTAGTTGGGTACAAATAAATAAATAATTAAAGCTAAAGAAGGAAAGAGGGAGAGGTTGAAATCTAGGCTCTAGAATTACACCCTTATATAGGATACAACCAGATTCTACTAGCCTCGACCGCCTTCCTTATCTAATCTAATAATACACGTAAATACGACATATAGGTCGCAATGCCAATTAAATAATCGTACGGTCAATGCCGCCCGTACAACCAATTAGGGTATTCGTATCAATAGTACCGGTAAGTCCTATAAATATTACTAATAAAACGAATAGGATATAATCTATAGTATTAGATCCCAATCGTTATATTACCCTCCCCCTTAAATTGAAGCTCAACCCTAGAGCCTTAAAAATAAAAATAAAAATTTTAACACAAATATAATTCGAATACTTCTTTTAACGTCCTCCCTACTTCTTTTTTATTATTATTCTCCTCCTCAAACCAATTCGTAATCCTTCTACTAGGGTATTGTTATTGTTATAATTTAATTTATTATCCTTTAACTATTAATCCAATCGCTTAGAGGGACCTGGCATTATAGGGTTCGCGTTGTAATACTCCTTTAAAAGTTCTATTAAATTAATGAAATTACTTACTAATTAAAATTCTAGGTTAGGGTCCTAACCTTTCTATTCTACTTAATATTTTAACTTCCCTTTAATAACCTTTAAAGAAATTACCTTTAAAACTTCCTATTCCTCCTAATTACTAATCAATTTACTAACCGGATTATCGTTACCTTAACCCGGTAATAAATTATCTTTATATTTTTTTAAACGGTTAATATAATAGATTGTTACTCCTTTTTATCTTTTAAGAATTTCTAATTCGTAAGAATAACCTCTTATAGCTTTAATCCTATAAAGAATCCTAATCTAACGCCAATCGAATTTATTGCTAGGTCGATCTATAATTTAGCTTTATTTAATAATAAAAATTCGATCGCCAACTCCGAAATCTAATTCCCTCTAGTACTTATTAGTTTAGGCCGTCTACTATTATTATACCTTATTAATAGCGAATCGGGCCGTTATATAGAACGTTTTCAAACGTTCGACTAGTTAATAAACTTCTTATCGGTTAATTTCCGTTTTAAGCGGTTTCGGAACTATATAATCCTCCTAATCTAATACGCTAGGTATAGAGAAGCCTATAATAACCTCTCTAAGGGATAGACTATTTAGATTATTGTAAAATAAACTTATCTAAATTACGTCTAGCGCTAAAATAAATTCTAACTAGTCGTTTTAATTATAATTAATATAAGGTCTTAATTATTAATTAATATATTAATATAAATTCTCCATTTAACTAATAATTTGTAAGTAACCGGATATAGTTAACTTCTATTTAACGTTTAGTAAGGAGGCTACTTCCTATATTATTTATAATACGAATTAGGGGCCCCTATTACTAATTACTTCGTCGGGAAGACCGAAGAGTCGATATAAGCCTCAGTAGTACAAAATAGTAGTATCTTTAATAATAATTATATCTTTATAAGGGATATTCCAATTTACCTTAGTAAATCGGTCTATAATAATTATTAATATATTGTAACCGTATTTATTTTTAAGTATTAATTTGAAATCGATTACTAGAAATTTCTATATTTGGTAATCCTCCTTTAAAGGAATCGAATATATTAATTTAAGCGTTTTATTCCTAAGCGCTTTTAATATTTTATACGTCTAATAATTAATAATATAACGGTCTACGTCAACGGCTAACCTTACCTACCAATATTGTTTATAAATTATTCGTTTAATTTTATTCCTACCTAAATAGGTTGAAATAACCGGGTAATAGGCTATTTTAATAAATTTAATTCGTAAATTGCCGTCTTCTAGGACTACTAATTTATAGTCCTTAATTAGTAAACCGTTTTTAATAGCGAAGGGAGAGCCCTTTTACTTTGCCTTTTCTTTATAGATTAATAGTAATTCTATAAATCGGTTAATTTAAATTAATTCGTCAATTAAATCGTAACTAACTTCTAATTCGGCGATTTTAACGTTAATTACTTTATTCTCCCCCTTTAAATTAATTAGTATATCCGCTAATTTATTACCAACGAAAGTAAAGAATTTATTATCGGCGGGTTTAAGTATTCGTAAAGTAAATTAATCTTCCTTCTTATCTTTAACGGTCTTTAAATCTTCTAATTTACGAGAGAGAGCGTTAGTAGTAATATTTTCCTTGCCGGGGCGATAGGTTATTTAGAACTAGTATTTTAATAGAGTTTTAGACTAATAAACTTATCTACTATTTAGTACCCTCTTCGTATTGAAGTACTCAAATACTTAGTAATTTATAAATATTGTAAAGGGCTTAATGCCTTTTAATTCAAGTCGCTATTGCTCAATCCCTTTTATTATAATTATTAGTTCTTTATCGTAAATAGAATAATTGAATTCTATTAAATTTATAATTTCCGAATAAAATGCAATTAGATATTAGTCGCCGTCGTTTTGGAATTAGTTTATTATATTTATACAAACTCTATTACTAATATTTATTTCGATTTATATTTCCCTTTTATAATCGAAATAATACAAAATAGGTACGCTAAGGAGATTCCTTTTTAAAGTATCGAATACTTCTTTATAGCGGTCGTCCTACTTGAAAACTAAGTCCTTCTTTATTAAATTTATTAATAGCTTTACTATTCGACTAAAGTCCTTAATAAACTTCTAATAGAAATTATAAAAACCTAAAAAGGTTTGTACGCCTTTTATAGTAATTAGCTCCTTCTATTCCTTTACAATTACTACCTTCTCCGGGTCTACTATAATACCGTCGGTACTAATAATAAAACCTAAAAATTTAGTCTTAATTATATTAAATTCGTACTTTTTAATATCGGTTTACAACCCCGCTTCCTCGAAACGTTATAATATTATATCGACGTATTTATCGTAGTCCTCTTAATTATCGGAATAGATTAAAATATTATCGATATAAGCGTTATAAAAATTATCGAAATAACCTATTAAAACTTCGTTAATAAACCTCTAAAATAACAATAGCTTATTTATTAGTCCGAAGGGTAATATTTTATATTTATATACTCTATATCTCGTACAGAATATAGTCAAATCCTTATAATTTAAATATATTCGAATATAGTAAAAAGCTTAATAGATATTTATCTTCGTAAAGACTTTAGCCTAGTTAATACGGGTAAGGGTTTCGTCGATAAAAGGTAGAGGATATCGGTCCTTCTTTAATAATGTATTAAATTTCTAGTAATTTATATAGAAGTATAAACTTCCGTTAGCCTTTAATACGAATAGTACTAGGGCCGCCTACAGTATTGAATTAAATTCAATAAATCCCTTCTAAAGGTTATTAATAATATACTATTTGTACTCTTCTAATTCCTCTAAAATTATTTTATATAATAAATTATATTTTAAGTCTTACGGAGATTTACCCTCTTCGAATTCGATTTTATAATTAATCTTATCTTTAAGCTCTAATAATATATCGGAGTCCTTCTTACTAAAAACGTTAATACGGTTCTAATACTTTTTAGAAAATTTATTTATAATGAATTATTAATATTCCTCTTCGTCTTCTAGAAATATATTTAAAGTCTTTAATAATTTAATAATATTATTAATTTCGTAGAGATTAATTTCCTCTATAATCTCTCTTCGCTTGGCGTAGAAATCTATAACTATAGCGCTTATTAGAGTATAGTCCTAAGGGCGCTATTTAATCTAGCCGAAGGCCCGCTCTATATAGTATAGTCCCTAAATATTGTAGTAAAAGTATAAATCCTTACTCTATTTATATAAGTCTCGAACTATCTCCAATTTTATAATTTCTACTTCCGAAATATATTCGTACTTAATACTATTAAAGAATTCCTATTCTATTTAATTAATATTTATTAACGCTAAAGGATTTCTATAATCGCGATATTTAACCGTATAAATACCCTTTAACCTCTAATTAATATTAGGGATTCCTTTAGGGGTTTTAATATACCTCCTTCCTTAAATTTCCTCTTTAATTACCGATAAAAACTCCTACTTTTACTTTTCCAACTTAATAATTATTTCCTTTACCGCTTTTACCTCGGCTTTATTCCGCTTCTTTACCTCTTCTATTTTAACTTATAATTCTTTAATAGCGGTATTTAACTCCTTAATTTCCTCCTCTACTTCCTTCTCCTAAAGTAAATAGACTTACAATAACGCGCTATCCGCTCGCCTCTTATCCTCTATATTTATAAAGCGTTCTCTTCGCTTTACATTTTCTTAAAAAGAAGGGTCCTAAAATAATTTTAGCTGCTTATTAATATCGATATTTTTATTTAGTAGTGCTTTTAATAGTCCTTCGGGGAAGATTAATTAATTATTACTATAGTTAGGTAGGACTTTATTCTCGTTTAATTATAATTTCCTTAAAATTATATCTTTCGATATTACCGGTAGGACGACCATCTATTAATTAAAAAATTTGTAACTTTATATTTAAATAGCGGCCTTTATAATTTAAGAGATAATATCGGGTTTAATATTTTTGTAAAGCCTAATATACTTTAATTAGAAGTTAGTCTTACTATTAAATTTTAAGTGCTTAATTAATTTATTAGCGAATTTCTAATTTAGAAGAATATAAATATTTACTCCCGTATCGATAAATACGTCGAAAGTAGAAATAGATAATTTATTATGAATTATACTATATTTAATAGTAAAAGGCGGGCCCTTTCCCAAATAGTTTTATAAATTAAACTTATCTATATTATCCGTTTTTCCTATTAATATATATATTAATACTTCGTTTAAATAGGAAATTAATTTCTCCGGGCGTTTTAATTTTTCGAATCCGAATCCAAATCCTTTTCTATAATAGTCTTAGTCTCGTAGCCGTCGTTATCCTTACTCAATTTAATCTCCTTATTAGGGAACTCCGCGTATATAATATAAATTTTAATATTATAAGCTTCGAAAAGCTTTTTCCGACGAGAGTAATTAAAAATTATATAACCGGGCTTGCAATAAATAAAGTACTTTCCCTCCTATTATAGTTTATAGGTTTCCTCTTTAAATAGTTTCTTATATAAGAAGGATAAACCGGGCAAACGGTTATAAGGGGGGCCGAAGGCGGTATTTTTAAATAGCTTCTTAAAATTACCGAAAGCTTTACCTACGGATACTTTTTTATCCTTATTATTAAATTAACCTATATAAAAACTTTCGTCGAAGCTTTAGAAGAATTCGACGTAAGCGTTATAAATATAATTAATACGGTAATTAGCCTCGGCGTAATTACGAAGCCGGGTAGTAATTTTACGGCGGAACTCAATCTTCTATTAGGAATTAAAGATATTACAATAATTAACCAAATAAATAAAGGCTACTTTAAAATCGCGGAAGTAATCTAAGTAATATATTATTAAGTTTTTATACTCTTTACAGGCCTTTTCGTCGGTATTAAAATTGTAATAATTTAATTATAAGTGGTTTATAAGGTCCTCGACGGTATTAAGGCGTAATTTACCGGCGTTAAGACGAATAAAAGGGTAGAGATTCTTTAATACTTATTTAGAAAACTTAGAAACAACTTCTTTAAAGGCGGCTTTATTATTAGCGAAGTAATCGGTATTTATATAAAAATAATTAATTATTTAGAAATACTATATATTAAATTCGAATTTATTATCTTCGCTATTAAAAAAGGTAGGGATATCTACCTTAATTATCTTACTTCAACGACGGCCTCCTTCGAAAGAAACGGTATTAAATAGAGTATTACTCTTCTTACGACGGGAGCGCTCGTCGTTATTACGAAAGGTATAACGCGGGTTATAAGGGGGGTTGTAATTATTATTATCGTTATCGTTAATAAGATCGTCGTTTCCGTCGTTGTTAAAGTCGCTACTACCGGTTCTAAAGTAATATAAAGTAGGTTTAAAGGGGGTATATCGATCCTTATTATAATAACCGTCGTTAAGAGTCTTAAAAGGTTAATAGTCGGGAATTTTACGACGAGTGACGTTAATTATAAGGATAAAACTAGGAGAATATTCAATAAATTTAACAAAGGTAATTCTCTCTTTAAATTTAAATTTAATTAATTTAACGGCTTTAAGCTTAGTAATAGCTAACTCCTTCGTATTTATATTAACGACGTCTAATAATCGGTTTAAATTGTCGACTTAGGTTTATAAATATAAAACCTTAAAGTTATATTAATTATAAATCGTTTTAAAATCTTCAATATAATCTTTTTTAATACCTTCTATTTAATTACGGGTACGAACCTTTATAACTAATATTAATATTTCGTAAACCTTAATAATTATATCGATCGCGTCGTTAACTTTCTTATTTTACCTATTATATTCGTAATAGAAATTGTTATTCTTAACTTAAAAATTATAGACCTTCTTACCTAAATCGTCTTTATCCGCGTCGGCCGCCGCCAACTACTATTCTAAATCGATCAACCGGTTAATTAATTCTAATTCGTCGTCGCTAGCGCCTAAACGGTTATCAATATTAACCTAATACTCTTTAACTTTCTAAACGAAATATATAACCCACTTATCCATTTTAATAATAGTTTTATAAATATAGTAAAACGCGTATACTACGTCTTTAATAATACTAATAAAGGCCTCCAACGCATAAACTCTAATATTAATCTCTCCCTATATAATATCGGAATCCTAATTAATTAGAATTAGAAATTCTTAGAAGGTTAGAGGACTATTCCAATTTCGGATAGTTAACGAAGATTAACCTTATTAAATAATCAGGTAAAAGCTAATAATACAATTTCCTTTATCATTTTTATTATTATCGCTAATAAAATTAATACGGTTAATACTATTTATAATAATCTCATTTACTTTCAACGCATAATAACGTATTTCTATTAACAGGTAAAGGTTATTTATATAAAAAGTAAAATTATTAATAAAGTCTTATTAAAATTATTAATTATTACCTATTAAGTAGGCAATAGAAGGGGATAGGGATTTAACCGATAAATCGACTATCTTATTATTAAATTCCCTAGCGTCGATAGAAATACGGCGTATTTAGGAATTATAGGCTATAATATTATCGCAACGAATATTAGAAACCCTATTAAAACTACTATAATTTAAATAAATATATTAATAAACGACCTTATTATCGGCGTACTATTTATAAAAAGGTACGTATTTACGGACTATATTAGGGCTAAAATCTACAATTTTATTATTATTCGTATTAAGGTTTAAAAGCGAACTAACCTTAGGGGTAAACTTTATACCTCATTTAAATCGTATAACAAATTCTAAAAAAATCTCCTTCGAAATATCGAAGAGGAATAATTCTCCCTTAAATTATTTATTAAAAATATAACGCTTCTTAAAAGGGGTAGAAATATCAATTAATTCTTCGAATAATTCGTCGTCGTCTTCGTCCTCCTAATTAAAATTACCCTCGACGTCGTCCGGTTATTCGAACAAAGATTCGTCGTTATAGTAATAATTATTATTATTATAACCAATAATATAAAGTTATTCGGTTTATTATTTATTATCGGGGACGAAAGGACGGCCCGAAGGCGCGTCCTAAATAAAATTAATTATAATAATTAACTCTTATTATAATTAGTAGGGGAATATCGGGTTTAATAACGGGTTCGCGATATCGGCGAGGCGATATTATTTTCGGAATCGGAAATCAACGAAGCGATTTATCGGGTTCTCGGATTCAAATTAGAATATTATAATACTTTCCCAAACAAATATAATAAACTTTAATTAAATATTACAATATACTAGCTCACATAGTTCCGTATCGCATAATTGGGTATAAATAAATAAATAATTAAAATTAAAGAAAGAAAGAGGGAGAGGTTAAGATTTAGGCTCTAGAATTACACCCTTATATAGGATGTAATTAGATTCTACCAACTTCGACCGCCTTCCTTATCTAATCTAATAATATACGTAAATACGATATACAAATCGCAGTACTAATTAAATAGTCGTACAATCAATACCGCCCGTGCAACTAATTAGGGTACTCGTATTAATAATACCGGTAGGTCCTATAGGTATTGCCAATAAGACGAATAGGATGTAATCTATAGCACTAGATCCCAGTCGTCACACTTCGGTACCGTCGAAGACTTTATAAATTACTTATAATTGAATTATTACGATTTTAATACCGATAAAAAGGCCTGCGAGGAGTACGAGAATTTGGTAATACGTTACTCAAACTGTTTCCGCGACTTTAAAATAGCTTTTATTCGTTTAGCTAATTATTATAGTATTCCTAATTCCTAATAGAAGATTGAACTCCGCCGTAAGATTACTACCCGGCTTTATAATTACGCCGAGGCCAATTACTATATTAATTATACTTATAACGCTTACGTCGAATTCCTCTAAAGCTTCAACGAAAGTTTTTATATAGGTTAACTTAATAATAAGAATAAGAAGGTATCCGCAGGCAAAGCCCTTAGTAGTTTCAAAAAGCCATTTAAAAATACCGCCTTCGGTCCCCCTTATAACTATTTACCCGGTTTATCCTTTTTATATAAAAAACTATCTAAAGAAGAAACCCGTAAATTATAATAAGAGGGAAAGTACTTTATCTATTGCGAGCCTAATTATATAGTACCCAATTACCTTCGTCGGAAGAAGCTTTTCAAAACCTACAATACTAAAATTTATACTATACGCGCGGAGTTCCCTAATAAGGAGATTAAATTAAATAAAGATAAGGGTAATAACGGTTACGAGATTGAGATTATCGTTAAGAAGGATTCGGATTCGGATTCGAAAAATTAAAATACCCGGAGAAATTAATCTCCCGTCTAAACGAAGTATCAATATATATATTAATAGGAAAAACGGATAATATAAATAAATTTAATTTGTAAAACTATTTGGGAAAAGGCCTGCCTTTTACTGTTAAATATAATATAATTTATAATAAATTGTCTATTTCTACTTTCGACGTACTTATTAATACGGGAGTAAATGCTTATATTCTTCTAAATTAGAAATTCGTTAATAAATTAATTAAATATTTAAAACTCGGGAGTAAGACCGACTTCCAATTAGGGTACGTTAAACTTTATAAGAATATTAAACCTAATGTTATCTCTTAAATAATAAAGACTGCTATCCGAATATAAAGTTATAAATTCTTTAACTAATAAATAGTCGTCCTACCGGCGATATCGAAAAATATAATATTAGGAAAACTATAATTAAGCGAGAATAAGGTCTTACCTAATTATAGTAATAATTAACTAATCTTCCTAAAAGATCTATTAAAAATACTAATAGATAAAGATATCGATATTAATAAACGATTGAAACTACTTCAAGACCCTTCCTTTTAAGAGGACGTAAGGCGAAAAAAGCGTCTAATAAATATAGAGGATAAAAGACGAGCGGATAATACCTTATTATAAATCCGTTTACCTAAATAAGAAGTAGAAGAGGAAGCCAAAGAGTTAGATGCCGCTATTAAAAAACTACAAGTAAAAACGGAGGAGGTAAAAGCGGTAAAGGAGACGATTGCTAGGCTAGAAAAGCAAAAGTAGAAGCAGGAGTTTCCGTCGGCAATTAAAGAGGAGATCTAAAGAAGGAAGTATACCGAAACCCCTAAAGGAATCCCTAATACCAATTGGAAACTAAAGGGTATCTATATAGCCAAATATTGCGACCGTAGAAATCTTCTAACATTAATAAATATTAACCAAATAGAATAGGAACTCTTTAATAGTATTAAATACAAATATACTTCGGAAGCGGAAATTATAGAATTAGAAATAGTTTAAAATTTATATAAGTAGAATAAGGATCTATATCTTTACTACGATATTCAAGGACTATATTATATAAAGCGAGCTTTTAATTAGATTAAATAACGCTTTAGGGATTATACCCTAGTAGGCGCTATAATTATAGATTTTTACGCTAAGCGTAGAGAGATCTTTGAAGAAATTAGTCTCTACGAAATTAATAGTATTATTAAGGTAAAGTAATTTGAATTACTATTAAAGGACGAAGAGGAATATAAATAATTAATAATAGAAAAGCTTCCAAAAGAATATTGGAATTACATTAACGTCTTTAGTAAAAAGGATTCGGATATACTCCTAGAATTTAAAGAGAAAATTAATTACAAAATCGAATTCGAAGAAGGTAAATCCCCCTAAAATCTCGGTTATAATTCCTTATACAAAATAACGTTCGAAGAATTAGAGGAATATAAATAATATATTACCGATAATCTCCAAAAGGGGTTTATTGAAGCTAGTTTAATACTATGGGCGGCGCCCGTATTATTCGTATTAAAGGCTAATAGAAGTCTACGTTTCTACGTAGACTATTAAAAGTTTAATACCCTATTAAAGAAGGATTAGTACTTATTACCCCTTATTGACGAAATATTAGCGCGAATTAGCTAGGTAAAAGTCTTTATTAAAATTAATATCCGGTAAGTTTTCTATTATATTCGAATATACTTAAATTACGAAGATTTAACGACGTTCCGAATATAATATAGAGTATATAAATATAAAGTACTACCCTTCGGCTTTATAGAAGGGCTGTCGTTATTCTAAAGGTTTATTAATAAAGTTTTAATAGGCTACTTCGACAATTTCTATAGCGTTTACATCGACGATATTCTAATTTATTCCGATAATTAAGAGGATTATAATAAATACGTCGATATAGTACTATAACGTCTCAAAGAAGCGGGGTTGTAAGCCGATATTAAAAAGTACGAGTTTAGTATAATTAAGATTAAGTTTTTAAGCTTTATTATTAGTACCAATAGTATTATAGTAGACCTGGAGAAGGTGGTAATTATAAAGGAATAGAAGGAATTAATTATTGTAAAAAGCGTATAAGCCTTCCTAGGGTTCTGTAATTTCTATCGGAAGTTTATTAAGGACTTTAATTAAATAGTAAAGCCGTTGACGAATTTAACGAAGAAGGATTTAGCCTTTAAATAGGACGACTATTATAAAGAGGCGTTCAATACTTTGAAAAGGAATCTCCTTAATACGCCCGTTTTATATTATTTTAATTACGAAAAGGAAATATAAATCGAAATAGATATTAATAATAGAGTTTATACCGGTATAATAAACTAATTCTAAAACGACAACGACTAGCATCCGGTCGTATTCTATTCGGAGATTATAAATTCAATAGAATTCAATTACCCTATCTACAATAAAGAATTAATAGCTATAATAAAAAGTATTAAATAATAGCAACCCGAATTAAAGGGTACTAAACCCTTTACAATATTTATAGATTATTAAATATTCGAATACTTTAATACGAAGAGAATATTAAATAGCCGATAAATTCGATAGTCTAAAACTCTATTAGAATACTAGTTCCGGATGACCTATCGCCCCAATAAGGAAAACGTTACCGCTAATATACTATTTCATAAATTAGAAGATTTGAAGACTATTAAAAATAAGAAGGAAGACCAATTTACCTTACAAATATTCAAACCCGCCGATAATAAATTCTTTATTTTTATTAGTAATAAACTAGCGGATATATTAATTAATTCGGAGGGGGAAAATAAATTAGTTAACGTAGAAATCGCCGAATTGGAAATTAATTACAATTTAACTAACGAACTAATCCAAGCCAACCGATCTATAGAATCGCTATCGATCTATAAAAAGAAGGCAAAATAGGAAGGCTCACCCTTCGCTATTAAGAATAGCCTATTAACTAAAGATTATAAACTAGTAGTCCCGGAAAACGATAATCTACGAATTAGATTTATCGAAGTAATTTATTACCCGGTTACTTCAATATACCCGGGTAGAAATAAAACTAAGCGGATAATTTATAAGCGGTATTAGTAGGTAGGATTAGCCGCTAACGTAGACTATTATATTACTAACTATTAGATATACAAAGTATCGAAAGCGCTTAGGGATAAAATACTTAGATTAATATATTCAATTCCCCTAAAGGAGGATTACTGAATATAGAAGTCTTTAATAATCAATTTCAAATTAATGCCTAAAGATAAGTACAATTATAATATACTAATAATTATTATAAACCGATTTACTAAGGCAAATTAGAACATCCCTTATAAAGATACGGTTATTACTAAAAATACCGCCATCTTATACTACCAAGGCCTATATCAATTCTTCGGTCTTCCCGACGAAATAATTAGCGATAAGGGCCCCCAATTCGTATTATAAATAATATAGGAAGTAGCCTCCTTACTAAACATTAAATAGAAGCTAGTTATATCCAATTATTTATAAACTACTAATTAAATTGAGAATTTATACTAATATATCGATTAATAGTTGAAACCCTATATCAACCACAACTAAAACGACTAATTAGAATTTATCCTAGCGCTAAACGCAGTTTAGATAAACCTACTTTATAATAGTTTAAACGGCCTATCCCCCAAGGAGGTTATTATAGGCTTCCCTATACCCAGCGTATTGGATTAGGAGGACTACGTAGCTCCGAAACCGCTTAAAACGGAAATTAACCGATAAGAAACTTATTAATTAATCGAATATTTAAAAACGTTCTATACAACGGCTCAATTCGCTATTAATAAAATACAATAGTAATAGACAACTTAAACTAATAAATACCGGAGGGAATTAAATTTCGGAGTCGGTAATTAAATCTTTATTATTAAACGAGGCTGGATTACAAATCGACTTAACAACAAATTCGATTAGCGCTAAATTAGGATTCCCTATAAAATTAAAGCTATAAGAGGTTACTCTTACGAATTAGAGGTTCTTAAAAGATAGAAAGGAGCGATAGTCTATTATACTAACCGCCTAAGAAGGTATAAAGATAATCCGTTATTAGGGCAAGGCAACGAAAACCTAACTAGCAAATTGGTTAATAGCGATTAAGAGGAATAGAAAGTCTTAAAAGTAGTCTTATCAAAGGTTACGAAAGGAAAGCTAGAGTATTAGGTAGAATAGAAAAGATAGGACTCCGATTTAGAATTCTAGCTAGTAAATAACTTCGTTAATTTAATAGAGCTCTTAAAGGAGTACTATAATACAAACCCTATAATACTAGGACCTCCTAAACGATTAATCTAATAGTTAGCGGGCGATAAATTAAATTATAATAATAATGATAAACTAGTTGAAAGATTACGAATCGGTTTAAGAAGGAGAGTAATAGTGAGGAAGAAATAGGAGGACGTTAGAAAAAGTATTCGAATTATATTTATATTAAAAATTTTTCTTTTTATTCTTAAGGCTTTAAGGTTGAGCCTTAACCCGGGGGGAAAGGTAGTATAACGATTAGGATTTAGTACTATAGATTACATCCTATTCGTTTTATTAGCAATACCTATAAGACCTACTAGTACTATTGATACGAGCACCCTAATTGGTTGCACGGGCGGTATTAACCGTACGATTATTCAATTGGCACCGCGACCTGTATATCGCATTCACGTATATTATTAGATTAGATAAAGAAGGTGGTCGAGGCTAGTAGAATTTGGTTGCATCCCATATAAGGGTGCAACTCCAAAGCCCAAATCTCAACCTCTCCCTCTTTCCTTCTTTAGCTTTAATTATTTATTCATTTATACCCAACTACGCGATACGGAACTACGTGAGCTGGTGTATCGTAACACTTACCTACCCCCTCATTTCCCTATATTATATCCTTTTATCTTTCTTCTCAAAAGAAAAGATATTATTCGTATTCCAAAAGGTTTGCACTTTTCACCAAGTATAAATACCGCTATTAATTATAGTTATAAGGTCTATATTCGTATAGACCAAGCGTACGGACTACTGTGTGTACTATATATGTATAAAATCTTAGTAATTTGAAACGTAGAGTTAATTCCCTACGTTATAGATATACTAGATTTTCAACCTTTTAAAATCTATTACGGAATCTATTATATCTATTACATTTGATTACATCTTTATTAAAATCGTTCGATTTCTAACTATTACAAAACGTTATCTACCTTTATAATTTAATAGAAAACGCAATTTATTAAAAGAGACCGCTCTCGCCCGTTTCAATTACCTTATTTAGTATTTATACCTTATTACTTTCGCCGTTTCGCCGGCGATAGCCTCTATTATACGAATTACGATTTTACAAATTATTTAATAATAGGTCGGATATTTACCTCTATATCTACGGCTCGGCGTATTTACTCTATAAAAGATTTTTAATAAAATCTTTATAAAATATATCGGTATAATCTCCGGCCGCGCCTTATAAAACTACTATCCGCCCGCCGTTATTTCAACTACTATAACTTTACTTATCTTTTAGAAGATATTTCTATTATACCTTAAATCTTTTGCAATTCTTTCTAAAATTCTACTTTTACTGTGCTATTCCCAAAATCTTCTATTACTACTCTTTTAGGCCTTACCTAAAGCCTAATACTACTTTCTCCTCCTAATTCTACCGACCTTTGGGGATTTACCACTATAAATCCTCTTCTAACTCTTTTACCGCCGTATTCTAATACCCAACCCCGCCGCTAAATATCTCGTTCGTAATTATTATACCTAATAAAGATTTCGACGAATTTATTTCTATTCCCCTCTTTAAGAGCGGAGGTATTAATTATACCGCTTAATATAAAGCCCTTATTAATTACATCTCCTCCCAATTTACCTTCGATATTTATTATAGCGCTAACCCTCCGGCCCCCCGGCCCGGTACCCCGGACTAAAAGAATTTAGAAAAATACAATGCGTAGTTTACAAAATAATATTAAATATTAAACCTTTTCGATAAGAAATTTACCCCTACTATTTGTAATAATTTTACCCGCTATAAGCCTTCTACCGTTATTAAAGCTTTCGAATAGGCTTATATTTACTATTACTTAAAGGATATTAAAGGCTTCCGGGAGACCCTAATCTGTTATTATAATACTACCCTCGTTAAATGCGATAATATTACTAATTTTACTAATTGTTTATAAGTCGTATAAGACGAATTTGCCGAGATAGATCCTAATTATACCTATTTACTAGATTCCTTCGTAGTCGACTATTTTTTCTATAGCCTAAGCCCCGAATATAATACTTTTGCTTCTAAATTCGCCTAAGAATATATTATCCTACTTAAGTAAGATAATTCCAGTACTATTACCCGTTATACTATTATATTTAATAAAGCTAAACGCGCTATTGAAGTTGAAGAATTATTAATTAATTAATGTAAGGCCCGGAAGGATAATACTAATAGTAAAATTATATTCGATTTGCAAACCGCTTTTATAATTTATATCGCCTAATTTATTATAAGTATTAAGCCCAAATCTAATAAGAGACCCTATAGTAATAATAAGGAACGTACCTAACTTCTTTATTTAGTATATAAAATATTAAACTATAGCGACTCCCGTTGTAGTATTTAGTACTCCAACCGGTATAGTAGAATAAATTAGAATACTAATTCTAAGTCTAACGCTAAACCTCAATCCTCTTTAGCCGTATTATTAGTAGCCGGCTTTGATAAATATTAATTCGACGAATATTTTGAGGATTTACGTCCTATTAAGCGCTCCCGCGCCGATTAGGAAGCCGGTAGCCTATAATCTATTACTAACTTTTTAAAATTTATAGGCTATATAGTATTCGGTTTTATTACGACCGACCCGTTTATTTCTCCGTCCCTACTACTGTCCCTATTGCCGTCCCCGCTACCGTCCTTACTACCGTCCCCGCTACTATCCCCGCTACTATCCCCGCTACTATCCCCGCTGCCGTCCTTATAGCGGAGGGAAGCCTAAGTTTCCTAAATTAACCCCCCGCCGTTATTTTTAGTACTTATTACTTTAATTTCGCTTATCGATGCCCTCTCGGCTATATCTCCCTTCCTTATTATTATTTCCCTATTCGGTTCTAAATTTGTAGAGCGTATTATAACCCTATTTACCTCTGAGTCCTACCGCGACTTTTTAAATAATTTTAAATATATTATTATTATTAATTCCGGCGCCGGTAATTACCTATTCTATAATAAAATTGGCTTTAGAAGTTTACGCCCCTATACTAGCCCTCCCGTTATAAGAATAGGCAATATAGAAATTATTTTAAAAGCGACTAGTATTTATTTATTATAAATTTCTATTTATAAAGGCGATTTGTCTTATATTCTACTAGAAGGCGCCTACTACTTATTAAAGATCGCCTACAACTTTTTTTCTATTTTATAATTCGACTATAAAGGTTTTATTATAGTATTCGGAAACGGCCTAATTACGGGGGTCTATAACTATAAGATCCGCTTTAAAGGTTTTAACGCTAATGGAATTTATATAGTAAATTAACTAATTAATAATTTAATACATTATTTTATACTTACTACTTACGCCGTTAAACGAAAACGATTTAAAATATAGTATAACCGATTTGCCTACTTTAACGAAGGGAATATTATTTCCCTTTAAATAATGTCTATTAGTATTTACCCCGTCCCCAATTCCTATTTTTACAATAAGTATATACTTAGCCGTTTAAAGTAAGTTCTTTATAACGGATTAATATATAAAGGGAGTTGACCCTTTAAATATATCTATATAAATATATATAGCCCCTTCCGTTTCGAAGGCCTTTAGGGATAACGTTATTAAGTTATTATTATTAACGATTTTATTTAATACATTTAATATTACGCTATTAAAACTAAAGATGAATTCCTTTAGGTCGTTACTAAATAGTTTTATAAATTTAATAGGTCGGAGTAACCTATACGTTATATTTACTTCGATCGGGCTAGTAAAAATATTAATAAGAAATTTCAATTATAGTACGCTAATTATTTTATATAACTAATATATTTAATAGTCAATTAGTACGAATAAAATAGTATATTAGAATATTTTAATAAAATCCTATAAGAACGCTTTACTATTATTTTAATAGATAATAGCTTTAACCGCCGCTTTTGGCCTATCCTCCTCTAAACGGTTATTTATTTTAAGAATTAGTGCCTTAATCGAATAATTAATAAAACGCCTTTCGAAGTATAGAATAGCCGTAAGCCTAATCTTTCCTATTTGAGAATTATTAGCGCCCCCTACTACTATAAATTACCCGATGCGGATTTCCTAGGGAAATTAGTACCTATAATTAGTAGAGGTAAATTACTAGGCTATAAAGGCTCGACAAATTATATTATTTTTACTAATAATAATAAGGTTATTTTTATTAATAACGTCGTTATTAATAAAATATATACCTATATTTCTACTAACCTTAAGCCGGATTCTAACGCCGCCGATAATTTAATACTATTCTTCTATCTACTAAACTCTAATTCTAGTATTTCTATTATAGATTTCACCTCGTTTTCCGATCTTTCCGTCCCTACCAATTCCGTCCCTACCGATTTTTCTATCCCTATAGTAGAAAGGTACTTAGGCGGACCGGATAACCCCCCCGCTATTCAATTCTCGTCGATACCCCTACTACTAGTATACCGCCAGCCTATTAATTCCTAAACATCGGCCTCACCTCTACTACTCCCGCTCTTACTACTAATATTTCCATTAATTCAATTATTCTCCTCCGTTCTAAGGGGAATTCCGTTAGTATAACCAAGGGGAATTTTTAATTCGCCTATATTATTTTTATAATTAATACTATCCTTACTATTATCCTTACTTTCTATTCGGTTATTTACGCCTTTACTCCTAGACGGGCTACCCCAATACCCGTCCTAATTAGAATCGACCCTATTAAATCTATCCTTACAAATCCTTAATACTATTTATATTAGTAGTAATCTAAACCTATTCGACCTAGACTATTAGTACTCTATTATAAATTATTACCCCGAATTATATCCTTTAGAACCTACTATTTTCAATAGGCAATAATTACTACTAAAAGCCACTAATAGATTCGATATCGATTTACTAATTCTTATTACCTTTACTACCCTGCTAGTACTAAAACCTAAAAATCTTTAAGAGGTTATAAAACGCCTAGATTAATAGTATTAGCAAACCGCTATATAAGTAGAATATTAATTATTCGTCGAGAACTAGACCTAGACCTTCCTCCTTCGTAATATTAGCCGATAGCCCTTATCTGGGAAATAGATTTATAAGTTTAAAACTAGTATTAACGGCGAAATCCTTCGTTATAAAGTTCGTTAAATAGTCCGTAGTTTTGAATAATAGGAGGGGATTAACTATAATAAGACCTTCGCCTCTATTGTAAAGCCTATAAATTATAAGTTTATTTTCGCCCTAGCCGCCGCCTTCGATTTAGAATTAGAATAAATAAATATTTAAACCGCTTTTCTTTATAGCCTAATTGAGAAAGAGATTTATGTAAAATAACCTCCCAGTATTAATAGTAGTAATAATCTAACCCTAATATATAAATTTAATTACGCTCTATATAGACTAAAATAAAGCCTTTATATTTAACATAGTCTTTCCTTGGGCGGAGCCAGATTTGCCCACGGAAGACAGTGAAACGCCCATAGATCCTTCTACCTTTTTTACTTTTTTTTTTTTTTAAAAAAAAAAAAGAAATTCTAAATCTTAAAGACCCATTCGTCAAATTTTTCTTAAATCAGAATTTCTCCTCAACCAAAGGCCGGATTAACTTATAGCCGAGTATAAAATGTTCGCCGTCTCATTCTCATTATTTTGGTACCTTTTTTTTATTTTAAGGGTTAGGGTTATTGGTTATTGAAAGACTTGGTCATTTTTAAGATTTTCGTTCGCTAAAGTTCTTATCGCCTCCAAATTTCTTATCGCCTTAACAATTTTCTAGTGCACGGGCCTCGAGTTCAGCCAAACTCGTCGAATTGCCTAATTGGGAAGAGAGTGGAGACTCGAGGCTAGAAATCTGCATTTAATATCGTATTCAAACTATTATTACTCAATAACGACAAAGTGCACCAATGTGCAAAACAGCAGATATGATGAGATAATTACGCTGCACACGGGACTGTCTTTTATATGTAGATGTAGTTTGAAATGCGATTTCAATGGTGTTGTAAAGCTGGGCTCCGCAATTAATTGCATTGGACTGCTATAGACAGAACCGCCGCTCCTTCCGTCGCTTCGTGGTGGGCCCACGGACCACGACCTCTGGTGTAGATCCAATTGTGGCACCTGGGAGGTGGGCCCGACGACGAAGCTCCGTGAAGGATGGGCGTTTCAAATATAATATTCTAATTGTATTTCTTAGTAATCTTAAGTTTACCCCCCTTCCAGCCGATACCGCTATTTTTAGTAAAAGTACTATTTATATCGCTATTTATATCGATAATCTACTTATTACCGGCCTATCTAAAACCGACGTTTAGGTATTAAAGGACGCCTTTAATAATTAATTTAAAATAACCGATATAGGTCTATATTCTTATTATTTAAATATAGTTATTACCCGCGATAGGCCGAAGCGTATCCTTAGGTTTAGCTAGAAGGCCTATTTTAAAAAAGTGCTTAAAGATTTCCAAATATCGGATTATAAATTAATAATTACCTCTATAAATATTAATAAGATACCCGAACCCCCTAAGGACTTCTAGGCTTCCGACGCCGATAAGTATTAGTATATTAGTATTATTAACTCCTTTATATACGCTATATTCGGCACTTACCCGGATATAATTTTCGCTATATCCTTTTATAATTAATATTTCGTACAATTAACCTAATCCTATATTACAATTGTAAAACGTATCCTCTATTACCTTTAAAATACTCTTACCCTTTATTTTACCTACTCTGGCCTATCCTTCGTACTCACCGGATTCGTAAATACCGATTAGGGCGGGGATACCGCTACTAAACGCTCTACTAGAGGATATATATTTTATATTAGTAGTACAATTATTAATTAGCAATTTAAACGCTAATAGATTATCGCCCTATTATCTTACGAAGTAAAGGTTATAATATAAATTCAAGTAGTAAAAGAGGCGGTCTAGCTTAGGCGACTATTATCGGACTTTGCCTACCCCCCTAAGAACGCTACCCTTATTCGCTATAACAATTAAAGTATTATAACTCTAGCGAAGAACCCTTAATATTACTCCCGTACTAAATATATTAATATTTAAAATATATAGTATAAGGAAGTATAGGCTTCTAAAAGTATAAACTTCTAATACGTCGCTACTAAAGAATAAGTCGCCAATATATTTATAAAGGCCTTACCCCGTAATATCTTTATATAGTACCGTTAAGCTTTAGGGCTACTAAAGCCTTTTGCCTAACGCTATTAAAGATTTAATAATACTTTTTTAGTACCCGACCGCCTATTTCCTTATATATATATATTAGACTTTCTATACCAATAGGTAATTACTATACTATTACACTTATCTTTCATCACATTCTATACTTAATCAATCCTTCTTATATATCTCCTACTCCTTCTAATTAGTTCGATATACCCCTCTACGGTCTAAATCGCGACTTCCCGAATACCGCGAAATTCCCCAATATAGGAAATTTTAAAAATCGACTTACAGCCGCTTCTTACTTATCCAACTACCCTACGACCTTATATATATATTTATCTTATTCGTCTCGACGAAACGAATCGATCGGTCTCGCTCCCAAAGTCTCACGACCTCTCTATCAAAAGTTATTACTTTTCTTATCCTCAACTACATATTTTTTTTTTTTTCATTCTTTTTTCATATCTCACTATATCTATTATTATATTACCATCTTCATATCAACCCTTACGGCAATAAACCTTTCTCCCACTGGGTTTTACTAGTACTAACCGTATTAGGTGAAAGAGAATACCTATAAATAACCTTACTTTTACCATTCTTCGGCCATTTCCGCCGGTTTTCTCATCAGGGCAATCCATATCTGGATCGAGGGGGAGTGTTAAAACTATTACTATATCTTGGCTTCCTTAGTATTAATAGATACGATCCACACATAGCTTACCCTATATATAAACTAGACTTCTTCTACTTTCCTCTTAGTCTTTCTCTCTCTTTTCAATCAATCAAGACATTCACCACCACATTCGTCGTCTCACGTGATCACCTCCTTCCGTATGGTTCAACAGAAGGTTTCAGCATTACTGTGCGATCAAGATAACGCCAAAATATTGGAAACAAAAGTACACAAATGCTTGCTTATGGCATTTTCTCCGCATGTTCGAACCAGATCATTTTCTTTCTCTGAGCCGAAAGTCGGTATCACACATCTCCGACCGAGAAATTTTTCAAGGGAAACTAAGGAGTGCCGGATCAACACATACAATGTTGGGTAACATGTCATAGTTGGACACCGTCCTTTTCCCCAAGAAGTGACTAAATAGAACACACAGTAACATGACAAAAATTTTAAGGGCGGACGCATTGCCGACGCAATCCGCAGGCGATTGCAAATTCAAAGACTTACATTACCATCGCTCCTACCATCAACAGCTTCAACTCATGATTAGTAAACGCATATTTGGCAATCCGAAACGGAAGTCTCACGTAAAGTAAATTTCCACAGCACATGGTGGCTGAGTTCTCACCTTCAGTAAGACAGTGGGTGTGACATGCCATCTGGCCGACTGTCTCGCCATCTCGCCATCTCTCTGTCTCACTGTCTTATGGGTCTGAGAGCAAAGCCGCTGTAACCGTGCATCCAACGAGATGACGTGATGCGACCTGGCAGCGCCATCTAATACATCTATGTTTCTTCTCTTCTTTTAGAAAGGGCAAGTACGCTCCCCATTGTTTGCGGGCCGTTTTATGGTTCTCAGACGAGTTCGGCTCGACATTGAACTCGTATTGGTAGGTGGCTGACTGTCTGCCCGTTAGACCGGCACTTGATGCTCAACATGCAGGGTACCTAGGTTGAAACACTTTTTTTTTTTTTTTTTTTTTTTTTACTTGGAAGAGAAACAGTCCAAACCACCCGCACGTTTCCAATCCCTATATGGATATTCATCCTTCTCACCATCTCTGGCCAGGCTTGTTCAAGGATAAGTATGTAGCCGGCACAGCAAGTACACTCTATAACGTCGCGTTCTGTACTCGTCCCCCGCTTGCTCTGTTACAGTCACGACCACTGTGGTTGCCACCGTTACTTTCACTGTCTTGTACTGGTATCCTTACCGTTACCGTGCCATGCCGTGCCGGTGTATCGTAAACATTCATACACTAGACGGTATCAAAGTTACAACCTCCGAAACCTTGCAGTTTACCACTAGAATCTGAGAGCGGTAGGCGGACCACAAGGAGACGGCAAGAGAGTATTTTCCCCATGGGGCTGTTAAGCCGAAGCCCAGCGGGAAGGGCGTAAGCGAATTCGGCGTGAACATTGAGGTAAATTCTGTGAAGACAAACTTTCATTCCTTCGACCTGATCATCGAGACGTTCATGGGAAAGTTTGAATTGTCCACCTGAGGGCAGTTCGAGCCATGTGTTCGTGCTGTTTTCGAGGGATGCTTGAGTCCCAGGTCCTGCAGGCCTGGGCAGCTAATCTAGGCATGCTACATCGGTCTGTGTAGCGCATAGTGTTAGTAGATCTCGGGCTGCTGTTAGCTACTCCGGAAGTGGACCGACTGGAAAGGGCGAATATGGGAGGGAACTTGGTGGAGCCACTAGCACTAACAGCCGCTAGCACTAACAGAAACAGTTGCTCTGCCACCCTTCATCTTCACAACATCACTGTTTTCAGATCACCATTTCGGTCAGGTGGAAACGATTATCCTGTCGATATACAACTGTGATGCTCTCCTACCATACAATGAAAGAAAAGCAACTGAACCGCTTCGTGAAACGTAACCAACTATCACGCCAATTTCCACCTTCGCTATCCTCCCAGGCTCGTCTCCTCTGTGCGAATGTCCGTCCCATAACCGACCCGGAATTGAGAAGCAAAACTCCTACTCTGAACCAAAAAAGATCACGCTTGGTTGGTCTCTTCTCAACTGCTGGTTGACTGGCCGTGCTTCTCTGGCTGGAGCTGTCTGGTAGACCGTGTGAAAAGTCGGATGTGGTTTGCGTGTGTGGGCATCTTTGGCTAGCCAGCTGGTTCCCATTAATCTGCGTTGGAAGCCTAATCCCTGACATGTTAGTGTACGTTTTGGATATCATGTCAGGCTCTCAGGATCTTGAGTGCCTTACAATGATTCAGGACGTATCCATGGAACCCCCGTTGTCACCATTATCACCATCTGTGCCTAAGGAAAGAGATCCAAACATGTCGAGTAACTGGTCCTGAGGAATGGCGCGGTTGTTTGAGTCCTGGATGGCGCGGTTCTTCAAGTTCAGCAAGGCTCTAGAGTCAAGCCACTCCTGAATATCGCTTCTGCTGTAGGGACCAGTCTTGAACTGTTCCTTATTCCCAAATGCCCGAAAAGTGGGAAGTGGATGTCTGTAAACGCTATGTTTCTCATAGACATGGTCCCTGACAATATCATTTGCCCAGGGCCCCTTGGCAATGAGGCTCCAGTAGTCGTTGAACTTCTGTCTGGCGAAAGCCCGCATCTCGTCGTCAAGGTCAAGCTGGATACAGCACGCAGACTGCATCAGCTTGTCGAGAGTCAATTCGGATTCAAAGAGGACCTGAATCAGGAGCGACTCATCTGAATAGCTGAAAGGTAAAGACATAAAAGAGAAATGAGAATCATCGCTTGGTATGTTGCTCGGTACAACTGTGTCTTCAACGAATTTTAGGGCCTTTTCGCGCTGCAAATCGCCTAGATAGTCGGTTCGCTTGATGTGATCCAAAGCTCTGATCAATCCGTCTGGACCACTGTCTAAAACACCATAGCCTAATAGCAAGAAGTTGACTCTCGTAAATAAAGGTCCGTCGATGCCGCTTGCTTCAGCAAGCCTCTGCCATTTGACTATGGCCTCGCTGGCACTCATTGTCATAAGTTCATGGGTATGAATCACGGCCCTTTGGCCAAGTGGAAAGAGGGCTGCACCAAATGACATCATAGAATCTGCAACAGATACTGGTTAGCATTTGGTGATAGTAGTCCCACAGTGATCTGGGCCAAAGTAGTTCATACCGTCCATGACTGATTGGTCTTTGTTTGAGCAGTGAATTGCGAGGCCGGCAAAACAGGCTGATATGTTGATGGTAATAGCGTCACGATGTTGGATTGATGTTGGAGGTTCAGAAGTCGGGATCCAAAGTGAGCAGTCGGGCTGAAGAGCTAAATTTCGCGTTGAGTATACCAAATGCGGGATTGTGCTGTGTTGTCAAATGATGATTTGAGCGAAGGCCGGGGAAAAGTCAAAAGTATAAATGCAATGCAAGCGATCGCAGGTTGACAGAGGGGGGATGTCTGGGCGGTGACTGTAGCGCGGGTCTGAAGGGCTCCGGGAAGGAAGATTTTGTTTCACGGGCAGAAGGAAGTTGAAGGGCTGACTGGAGGAATTAAATGCAGTAGTACCTGGTAGAGTCACAAAGCCGACCAGACTTTACCTTCCTCCGACAGTTAGCCCAGTGCACCTTCCCAGAGGCCATTTCGGTTCACGACCATGCCACAGACTGGTGGAAAAATAGAGATGATGGCCGGGTCCTGCCCGTATATGGCCGAGTCACCTGCGATTTCGAAGAGAGTGGGTTTGTTGGGCAACTGTTTTCATCAAGGGAGGTACAACGAGCAACATAGGCTAGATCATGTCTTGAATCCACCATGTGCATGTACCATGAGCAACCACAAACACCGGAATCCCGACCTCCGTACCTGCTCAAAACTTTGGACTCCATGTCAACCACACGTACTTTCCCTTCTCAACATACGACGTAAACCGCAAGTCCATCGGCTTCGCATCCACATCCGGCGGTCCTCCTTGCACACTCGCCATCAAGCCATACAGGCCATACCGCAGACACTCGACTCCAGGAACCCCGTTCGGGAAGGGCCAGATCTAACAATCGTCAACTGTCAATCCCACGACTTCCAGTGTCACTTGCATCAGACATCGCACGGCAGCAAGGAATCAAAGAGGAAAAGAACTCGAACTCACCCCAAAACTATACCCTCCCCTGCCCTTCTCACAAACAAACGTAGTCCCCAACATCTCGCACGGCCCAGCCTCTTTGCTAGTCAGGGTAAACTGCGTGGCCCCTATCGAGTCTCCATCCTTGCGCACGGCGACGAAGGTGCCGCAGGAGTTCTCATCGGTGGTCCAGCGCCCGGAAGCCGTGAGGCAGCCGAGGTCGTCGTGGGTGGCTCCGTCCCAGAGGGTGCGGATTTGGCCGGTGCCGGAGAAGCTTGTGGTGAGGTTGCTGGAGCGGGAAAGGACGGAGGTGGAAGTGGAGATGGTGGTGATAGGGGTGGAAGTGGAGATGGTGAGGAGGAGTGTGAGGAAGGTGAGGGTTGTTTGTATGAGTTGCACCATCTTGAGTGATGTGGTACTGGTTGTTGGATGAGTGGTTGGCAAGTGTCACCGTCAAATCCCGAGGGTATGGTTCGATTTGTGTGCACGGTGAACGGGGTAAGGGGACTTTGGAGAAAGAGCAACCTGGTGGAGCTGATGCAGGGAAAGGGGAGGAAGCGAGGTGGTAGCAGGTTATTGAAGTCAAAGGGTAGGGCAGTGGTCTGTCTTCTTTGGGAATTGCGGAGAGGAGTTGATGTCACTCAATGGCCGTTTTGAGACACAACGATGGAGTTCGAGACCGTGGTTCCGGAAGGCGGAACTGCCAAGTATTTAAGTCCGGGGAAGCAAGTATCATGGATCTCTCATCCTTCCTTGGAATGGTCACCATCTTGCTTGCGTGACAGGGGAAAGGGGTGGGAGGAAGTCCGGAAAGCATGATGGTACACTCCGTAGGAGCCCCTTACCCATTCAGGAAGGGTTGATATAGTTGGTTACCCGAAGGAGCCTGACCAGCCCATCAGGTGCGATGATGTTTAAGGCTCGCAAGTTGGGGGAAGGAACACTCGCCAATAAACCGAGGGTGTGACGGAGTGGTTCTCACACTTTCCATTGCCCCTGTCCGTCAATTGGTAAGAGTTGAATCATCATCCAACGGTGCATCGCGTGGAAAAGTGGAAAGTGCCTCAACCTCCAATCCAATTATCCAAGTAAACAAGCAGGTACACCCCCAAACCCCTTCATACGTTATCCGACCGGCAAGCCCTACCGGGATTGAAGGTTGAAACGCATGCGGTTGGCACAACTTCACAATGGAAGGTACCGTGGGGAAAACCGCGAAGGATGAGTGGTGTGCTCAGGAGGCACGCACGATGCGTCCAGCCGTGTGGCTTTTCC
This sequence comes from Neurospora sp. CHS-2018c, assembly GCA_009806235.1. Lineage (NCBI taxonomy): Eukaryota > Fungi > Ascomycota > Sordariomycetes > Sordariales > Sordariaceae > Neurospora > Neurospora sp. CHS-2018c. The sequence continues at coordinate 147,472 of RAPC01000101.1, forward strand.
TTGGCTTACACTCGCGGTACCTATGGCCCCGCATTCTTCATTGCCGTTTGAGGCACTGTCGGAAGATAGATGACGGATATGGCTGGCCAAGGAAGGTGTGAGGTGAGACATTTGGGCAACAGCGTACCAGGAGGTTGCATTGATTGAAAGAAGTCACGACCATCCTTCCAATTCTTCGCGCCGCATGTCCGATAAAGAGGGTTTGCAACGAGCCGAGGAACAACGTGAGCGGCCGTTGGGCTTATTCCCGGAGATCTGGACTTCTGGGAATCTGTAAGCAGTGCAGGTGACGAGAGAGCGCTGTAGAGTTGTTTAAAATGCTGACCGTTGATGGTGACTTGGATGACAGACGGATAAGCTCAACTACCGCTTGGTCTTAGCGATTGTGAGGCAGGTACATCGTCAACCAAGAACCAAATAATGACGGGTTTTGGTTCTTACACCAGCGAAAATTTGACGTGAGGATAACAAAGGGATTGGTAATGGGCCGTATAACGTGTTAAGCGGCACGCAATGCAGCTCATTACTCGAACGGACACAGAACCCATGGACCCCGTTCTAAGGAAAGAGTGATGGTCTGGATGAAGAATTGACAAGAAACACTTGATGGAAGGAGCAATGAACGGATAACAGCATGAACTAATGCTTGGGGGAGCTCCTTCACATAATCCTCAATGCAACCTGAACTTCCATCACCTTCCTTGTCAACCCAACCCACGCTCACGACATGAGAGACAGAGTGGGATGTACACCCCCAGAAAGGAAGGTGTATTATGATCTTGTGATGAGGCTCACTCACTTGCAGATATTCACCACCCAGCAGCATCAGAAAGACAAACAACGCCGTATGTCCGTCGATAGATTCAATCCTCCAATATCACCAAAAAACACCAGTCCATCAAAACGAAAGACAACTTCAAGATGGCCACATCCGCAAACCCATCCCCGAACTCATGTGCGTGATGGCAGGCTATTGACCGTTAGCAAACCACCACCTCCCACCACATCCCTCCCCCCTCAAATAACCCTCAAAACCTCCTCCCTCAACCCCATCACAGCAAACTCATTAATCAACAAAGCTAACTGCTGCTCATACGTCTCATGCGCCAACCTAATCCTCTCTTCCACCAGCCCATCAATCCTTTGCTCCTTCTGCAGGTCCAGCATTCCGTTTTCGTTCATGTTGCTGTTATTGCCATTATTCGTCGCGTTATTCGCCGCGGTGGCGGCGGCCGATGGGTAGAAGAACATGTTCTGTCTCCGGCGCCGGTTGTTCTTGGCTTCTTGCTTGAGCAAGCGGAGCCGGTCTTCGAGTTCGGTTTTCAGGTTCTTGCGTCTGCGGATGAAGGCCTCGAGGAATTTCTTGAATTGGATGTGACGGATTATGTCGGCGCGGGTGAGGGTGTTGGGGGTGTTTGTCGGAGAGTTGGAGTTGGGATTAGTGTTAGTGTTGAGGTTGAGAGTGGTTGGGTCTTCGGGGGTAGTTGAGTTGGTGGTGGTGCTGGTTGGAGGGAGAAGGGTGGTCAGGCTGTGGAGGGGTTGGTTTTTGCCGTTGATGTTGTTGTTGCTGCTGTCTTGAGGAGGTTTGTTGTATTTGGGAATGCTGTCAGAAGTCCGGCTTTGTGGATTGCTGGTCGAGCGTTTGGGCTGGAGTGACAGCGGTTTGATGGGGCCGATCCGGAGGGCGCTTGGAGGTTTGATATCAGTGAAGTGCCTCCGGAAGCTGCGCAGTCTGCTATCTAGGGTATAGTCGGAATGGTCCATTGGCGGACTATAACTGATGCGCTGTTAGCCTGGCTGGTCTAGGATCATTGGAGTTGGGGAATAGCTGCTACCTTCCAGATGTCTGTGAGTCTGTATCCATCATTTTGGTAGCTTGAAGGAAGCAGGAAGAACCTGGACTGTTCGATTCTCGTTCTGGGGCTCGTGAGTGATTTGAATCAGACATGGACAATTTGGACGATGGATTAAACTTTGTTATCGTAAGAGCAGACCAACCTCGTTCAAGCTCCCCAGAATGGGCTTTGCATTGAGAGCGTGGAATATCACGCAACTGATCAGCGGCAAGGCGGCACTGAAGCAGGTGGATGTAGATATGGGCATCCTAGCACATGCTCCGTGCCGGTTGAGCCGCAACTTCTGCAGAACTTTTCCTTTGACATGTGTAGTCCGTAATGCACTGCTATTAGGTAGTTTACGGATCATTCCACAATGACGGTGGACTTTATCACCTTTACATGAACCACAACCACATTGGTCAGTATCTGCTTTGAACGAACATCACAGGCTTTATTGTTGTCATTTCCCTAAACTTACTTAGACATTGATACAGGTTCTGCTTCATATAACCCAAACCGGGTGATGAGCTCTGCTGCGTGGACTTCTTTACCCCCGTATTCCTTATTTAGCAGCTTCCTCCGGGATCTTCGCGGTGAAATTGACAGCGATATTCAGGAACGGCTCACCGAAAAAATTATCGCTTACCAGTTCACAGTGATATGTCCCTTCCGCTCTATGTACCTGTGCAGCGCTCCCCAGTCTTGCGATGCCAGCGATAGCCTCGGAGCGGTCATTCGCTCTTAACCATTCGGCAAGTAGCTTAAACTTCAGTTTTCTTTCAACTGTGGTCGATGAAGTAGCCAATCCCGCTAGCCGATTTGAGCCTGGATCCAGCTTTTGCATGTCGTTTAACGTCTTCAATAATGCCGAGTCTGTTTCTGCTACTCCAGAGCAAATCTTGCCCCAGTCTAGTAACAGACACACAACTCCTTTCTCCCACCCTACTAACGGATCGCTAGCCGTGGGCCAAAGTACAGTGCCTATAACAAGGACGAAGGCAATGCAACCATTCAGATAAATTCCAAATGTAGCCATATGAGAGAAGAATTCGGGGATGGCGTCAGCTTGCACGAAGCGGGTGACGCCGGGTGACCATCGACATGCAGCCAAGTTCAGGTCAATCTCACGCCTTGTTGGTTTTCCCAAAAATGATTTGATCGTCCAGAAGCGAGATTCATCTATTCGGTGGGATGTATTCGGTGATGCTTCGACTTTTATGGAACCGGCAACGTTAAATTGGGGATGCAATGATGTATGAGTCGTCGAAGAGATTTCCATGTTGAAACGAGGCATTCGAAGAAAAGCTGGATTTCTCCTCACATCGACATGCTTCGACACGTTGTTGGGTATCTGGAAGTATATTCGAACGATTCGATATTCACCCTTGAAAATGTCGAACAGGCACTTGTGCTCTGACCGGCCTCGCCATGGGTATTGGATTAATAGAGTAGTTTGGTTGAATATAAGCGTGACTTTTTCAGACACTTTCGTTCTCCATGTTGGGGAAACGGAAAGAAGGTGGCTGCTGGCGAGGCGATGGAACTCGTTGTTTGTAGAACTATCGTGAAGAGGCTTAAGAAGTATTGCGACGCGTGCCAAAGGGTCGCTGGCAAAAACACAGTCTAGTACTCCTAGATATACGGTGGCTAGATCACGACCGAGAGATTCATCACGACGTGGAGAACAGAGGTGAAGCCCTATTTCAAGCGTCTTTCCTGAGGGAGCCAGGAAGGAATGTTGTGGAGCCGGGTCGGTATTGATTCTTGGTGCCTGGATGATGCCGGCCGACTCGCTGAAACTTTTTGGTGATTTGGTAAGCAATCCATAGCCTCCATGATCGCCCCGGAACGCCAGGATTGAATGGTCATCGGAGAGCTTGAGAATTTCCTGTTGCAATCGAAGGAAGGCTTGGGAACCCTCTCCGTAGAGTAAGGGCATGTTAACGCCAAAAAGACCGAGAAGACAGTATGCTTCATCTTCAACGCGTGTGGTCAGTCTCTTGGACGCCCAAGAGAAACGCTGGGCAACACTATACCGTTCTAGTATAGTTCTTGTACCAGGAATATGTATTTCAGTGTCCATGTCACCTCTTTGTAGAAGGTCCATTGGTATTCCGGTAGCCTTTTTAATGAGTCTCGCCAAATCGTGCCTCTCGCCTATTCGATGCCATTGACTGTCGAAGAACAAGAATCTTCTCGGAGCGATAAGTTCTTGAAGCGTCCATCCCCTTGTGAACCAGCGGCTTTTTTCGAACCCGGAACTTCGTTGATTGGTGATTTTGATGTCTGAAAGATAGGCATAGCAGACTGATGATGTAAGATACCATCGGAACATGGAATTGATCGCTTCAGAAAGCTCGGCACTGCTGCTTTTATCGATACAACATGTATCAACCCACATCCATTCATATCCGTCATGCAGGGCTTGCTCGCAGCTTCGTTTGACCTTCAGCCATCCTTTCTTGTGTTCGGGAAATGGCTTCTCAGCGTCACGAATATCTTCAAACAGGATCTCTTCGTCTTCCCATGTATGTGATAGGATGGCGTAGCGTGGGACATCTCGATCGAAGAAAGTCGTCAGTCGCAGCGTGTGCACATTGAGAAGCTGCATGATTCCGGAGTGCTCTCTGGTGAGGACAGTATTGGTTGATTTCGAGATGTGACAGTTCGTCGGTTGAGAAGGAAGCGCACAGTCTGGGAAGGGTGTAGTTGGGAAATGGAAACAAGTGAAATCAGGTCAGCTCCCCAATCCATCAGCTAACCGGCTGAGGGGAAGAGAAGCCAATGCGGATGTGGCCAGACAGCCTTGTGGTTATCCTATCAGCCCATTCGGGCACCGATGTATTATTCGCTCACATCAACTCGTTGGTGCCCAATCGTGGGCATCACGATAGTATAGCGGAGTGTCCCGGTGAGCGGGCATGTCACCCACACAAACACCGCACAGCCAGTGGCAGACAAGAGCTTCACACCAAGTGTATCACACTCGGCTCGACCCTCCAGATCAGATCACTGCCATCATAGTGCCTTGGTGGCATATTCCTAAACCAACCAAAGCCCACTCTGGTGTATGTTGCATGCTGACCAGGCACAGGCTGTAGTGCTAGACCAAGCGGTGGCTCGTCTGCGACTCCTTGGATTGCCATACAAAACAGTTCCTTTGCGGGTGGTTTTGCATGATGCAGCTTTTGATCATACTCCAGCTTCCCAACGTCTCTGCCATTTTGGTCATGCAAAGTCGCCATTGGTAACAGGTCAAGCGGCCCCTGCGTTACCTCCCTCGCTGTGACCTTCAATATCCTTGCCTTCATTGTGATCTTCGCGTTGGAGACCTCACCATAAGCCCCTAGCAAGGTTTTCTCACTGCTCGGGCATGATACATCCAGCACCTCGCAATAAGGCTTCAGCTCAATTAGAAGTCCCTGGTGCGAACCATAGAAAGTGAGTGGCCCCATAAACCTCGCCCAGGACCACGATGGGAGTTTGTTCGACACGGGTTCGTCGGGCCATGCCGATAGTAACCTCTTCCGTCTAAACCACAGTAGTCCCAGAAGTATGTCCTCTTTCCACAAGCCGGCCACATACTAATAGCCGGTAACGCTGGCGAACGTCCGAGCAATCCCCGCCAACGCTGGAAGCTTATCTGAAGTGTATTTCAACCTTCGTTGGCTGTATTCTCCCACGAGACCATACCACTGTGCCATCCTAACCGCCAACTCCAATTTTCCTTCGGACCAGTCAGGAGGGTATATAAACTCCCTACCTCCCTTCATGCCCCGAAACGCCATTTTGAAGGGGTATAGATGTCAATGGACTGCTTGAGACGGTTGGTCAGAGGCGGAGTATCCTTGGCGTCCTGTCGGGACATTTTCTGTCGACATTCCCAGTAGACCTGCTGCGCACCGTAGTGAATGATCCGCGGCGACAAGATCTTCTCCCACAGAACCCAACCGCGGGTGTCGAGCGGACTCTGGTTAGGCTGCTCAGTTTGGAAGGCCGGGTCGATGATGTAGATAGTTCCTCGTGGGATAGACGGATCGCTTTTCGAAAGGTATTCGAGGCGGCAGATGGAGGCGTTGGACATGGTGCGAGAAATGAAGCACCCATCTTGAGCGTTGCGGGCGGCTCGAGCGGCAATGGTCAGATAGCTTCGGCCCCCATAAACTTCCCCCCATCGTCATGGATTCCTTTTCACAGTCTTCTCTGGAGTCTTGAATGATGCAGAGCGAGTCAATCCACAAATATTGTATCTTGAGAGAACGGGTTATCTGAACAGTTTGCTTGAAGGTGGGAGGCAGTGATGACATGGGAATGGAATCCCTATGCATTGCGATGTTTTTTGTTGTTGTCATGATCGGTACCTTGCTTCCCCAGCAGTGACTCAAGCTGATGTAAAGGGCATGTATCCCATTCGATTCTAGAAGGCGTGGCTCCTGTGTATTGTTAGGCGGCCCGACATCCAAAACGCGTGTTGGGTGCGGAGCAACTGCCCCCATATTGCAGTGTTAATGATGATCCAAGCAGTCTTGCAAACACTGTTTGATGAAAATCATATCTGCCTCGGAGCTTTCGTCACTCATTGGCAATGACCTTCCAGTAATTCCGCCATGCCATGAAGCGGAGTCATCTCTTCTCTATTCGCATAGGTCAGAGAATCCAAAGACCCCAGGGAGAGCTTGGTAGGTTTGTACTCAAGCTCATCGGTAAATACGTGTAGTCGACCTGAAGGAGCAAGTTGGGAATCAGGATGCAGGGTTGGATCGAGAACTTCGTCGTCGCTTTCGCCGTCAGGAATATCGCCAGAGGTATAGACGTCCATGTAGTCGAGGTATGAGTGGCCCTGTCGGTTGCCGCGAGTCCACAAGCTGAAAAGGAGTTCTCTCTGCCTGGATACTTCTCCGAAACGTGTTCCAGCACCTGGGCTCCCGAGACCAGACCGTCAACCGACTTGCACTGACCGAGAGCAGTCCATATAAAGCCACACAGTTGGCATCCTCTCTTTACGGCTTCCTTCAACGCAAAGTAGCTGGGCTGGTGAGGTTGTGTCTTGTCGCCTTGCATCTCTGCCAGCGAAAGACGTTTGCACAGATCGAAGAGTGTTGACGTGCTATTTTCCATGGTGTAAGCGAACGTGAACAGAAGAATTGCAAGAGAACGTATCAGGCGTAAGGTGAAGTCAGGGGGGTAAGCTTATTTGGAAGCAAAATGAACTTGGGGTTGGAAAGGGTGGTAGAATTGCAAAGACGCTTATGGTAAGTAGCGAAATAAGAGAGAGTTGGTGCTCAAGAAAATATGGGGTTGCAGCTAATCTTTATCCTCGCTCACAAGCGCCTAGACGTCAGGTGTACATTTCTGAATTCCATTACGGAGGATGACAAGCCAAGGATGAAGACGCGAGGAAGAAAGAAATAAAGCCCTCCCTTGCCCTCCTCTTACTCCGTGGTCTTCAGATAGTGCAAATTGACCGGAGTTATACCCTTCTGCCCTCCCAGAACCGCCATGATATTCCTCATGCTCAGCTCCTCGAACCCAATATGCGTCTCGACCGTTCCCCCAGCATTATGGCAGGTCAACATGACTCTTCCAGGATGGTCGAAGCTTGGTTTTCCCTCTTCTCTGGTGTCTCTTCCAGCGATGTCCCGTTCCCCAAATGCCATTTTGACCAGCCTCTGATTTACCCTGGGCTCCTCAGCATGCACATCCAATGCCGCGGCGCTGATTCTCCCACCTTCCAGCGCGTCTGCCAGCGCTTCTTCATCGACCAGACTTCCCCGTGCAACGTTCACGAACCTCAATCCCTTTTTGACGTGTTTTAGGGCATCTGTGGTGATAAGAGGCTTGCCATCAGCTGAAGCAGGTGTGCAGAGAACCGCACAGTCGGATACAGCCAACAAGCTCTCTAGAGTAGGGTAGTATGTAGCGCCGAGCGATGACTCCATGGAGGCAGGCTTGCGGACAACGTCGTAATATGCAATCCGCATCCCGAAGGATGGGTTTCCGAATCTTGCAGCAATCTGCTGGCCAATGTTACCGAAGCCTATGAGGCCAAGGATGTGGTTGCGCGGGTTGTGGGAGAGGGCAGTTGCGAGCGAGTGGCATGTCTGGAAGGTCTTGCCGGCTGTCGAGGCCACAGATTCAGCCATAGAGTCGGGAGAAGAGGACGATGAGATGAAGTATGGAAGGGTTGCAGCACCCATGCACCAGGGGAGGTGCCGGAAGGTTGAGATGACCATTGCGACAGCAAAGTCTGCCACGGCTTCGGCGGCGGCGAGGCCGGAGTTGCAATAGATGATACCTGCAAGTTAATGGTTAGCATAATGCACTTTTACTATCGCGCCGAACTTAACGTCGCTTCTTGCGTACACGCACCTCTTTCTCCCAGAAGTTTTGTATCTGCCCAGTCGAAGCCTGCGCCAGCACTGGCAAACACCTTGACCGAGGTCGGCAGCAAGTCGATGAGCTCAGCGTCCCAACGGCCCATCTCGCCACCAGTACCCCAAAATGGCCGGAATATGGCGCTGAAGTTTCCCCATCGCCGTTCTCTTAGTGCCTTCTTGAACTCGCCTCGTTCCCTCTCCGCGGTACTGGGTCGGATCACCTCGAACCCTTGACTGAACTCGGCATATGTTACAGGGTTGTACTTGATGGGATCGCCAATATGGAGGACAATGGGTCGACGTCTGTCGGATGGGTCCTGTTGTGGCAGCCGTAGCGGGATGGTGGTCATAGAGGCATTGGGGGTCAGACTAGGGAGGGGCGGCGCGGGGGAGGATGATCGCGGAGTCGACGCCGGCACTGGCGTGCTTGCGGGCATCGGCGTGTTATAGGGCTCTGCCATTTCTGGAAGCAAAGACTAGACTGGTGATGGTTTCGGTGGCTCGTTGGTTAAGATTGGCGTCCTGTAACTCTCGTTGTGCTTGGTGCGTCGGGGTAATTGGTGAACGAGAAAGAATCAAGTCTAAGGTGCTCGTTTGCGTCTGTCTTTGGGGAAATGGCCTTGATCGAATGTCAACCTGCTTGATGAGATGACGGGTCTTTCCTGAAAGCCAAGTGAACAGCTGAGAGGATTCGAAAGCAGTTGATCTGGGAAGGAGTGGATGCCATTGTATTTGTTTCCTGTTGGATGATGTTTTGGAATTGGGAAGCAACGAACATCGAGGCCTTGGCCGTAGAGGTACTACCCAATCCCGTCTGTCATGGCAGGTGCCCCTGGAGAGCAGATGGGACGGAGCGAGATCGGCGCCGTTACAGCGCTGGGGGCCCTGGCAGCCCAATGCATGACCCCTGAAGAAGCATCATAGCGCCTTCTCCCGCGATAAGACCCTCGGGAGGTCCCCAGCATCCCGTCATCTGAAGTCTTCCTTCCTTGACCGAGCATCCATTTCCAAGAGAAGAACGCAGGAACAACCAACCAAAGCCTCCTCAACCGTGGAACAGATGATGACACTCCATTCTTGTAAGTCAAGAATCGCTGTCCCCATGCCAACCAGAGGGCCGCTTTGACAGTCTTCTAACAAAATATCCAGGCGCATAAACACCATGGTGGTGTCGGATGTGGGACTCGAAGCAATACCAAGCGCTGTCATGTAACGAGGTCTCCTTCCGATGGTACACTCTCAGGCATATGATGCCACCTATCTCCGCTGTCCTCGACTCCAACGCCAGGGTTCGGCCCGAGACCCATTAAACGGCGATGATATAGACGCGGAAGCGTGTCTGCGTTTTACGACACTGTTGTCTTGCGACACCCTAACCGTGCCGTGGAAGCTGGGCTTCGTCGACGACTCTCGAAGAAAGATAACAAGGAGGAGGAAAAAAAAACCCCCATCAGGAACAAAGCTGGCGGTACGCTTTAAGACTGGCTTGTGCTCACTTTCCTTCAAGACCCAATCATCACCAACACACCTCTCAGGGATTCCTTAACTTCTGGTGTACAAGTTTTCCTCCCTACCAGACCCATCCCGAACACCTCAACAACACCTCCAGTCCTCCACATCACTCACCTCCACCTCCTCTCCCACCACCCACCAGCAACTCATCCATCCAAACCGACAACCAACTCATCCACCACCAACTCTTCACCCACCAACCCTCAAGAACCTCTACATCCCTCTTCACCACCGCATTCAACTCCACCCTCTGCCGAATCCTCCTGACCTCGTTCTTACACCTCTGCAAGCTAACGAGCCAGGCAGTGCTAAACACCGCGGACCAACACGCTACGCCGAGGACGGCCATTAATGCTGTCCACGCCGTTCTATGCGAAAGGCTGTCTCCTGTTGACGGCTCGAAGGTTGTGGCGATGATGGTTCTGAGAGTCTTGTTAGTCAGTGGTTTGGACCTTGATAGTGAGGGTTGGTAATGGCTGGGAAGGGTTGGGAAGGGAGCCAAAGGAGAAGAGGGGACAGACAAAAGACCAACAACCAACCACTCCACCACCACCCTCGCCACTCTCGACCCCGGACACATCATATGCAGCATCGTTTCTGCGAGAGAGAGGTGCAAGAGGGAGTAGCTGCGGTAAGTCCTGGCTGTCCAGAACGTCGAGGGGACGGAGTGTTGTTTATCTGGTGGGATGTCTTGATCGGCTGTTGCGGCGTCGACGACGAGAGGGCCTAACCGTCAGTATCTTCAACCGTCTTTTCACTGTTAGTAGACAGGTAAAGAGGGTAGGTACGCACGCATATCCATCAACTCCAACACCTCCCTATACCCATCCAAACCATTTAACCCCCCTCGCTCTCCGACTTCTCCTTCGGTATCAGAATCAGAACCCCCTATAACCTCCCCCATCAACCCCTCCCACTCCTGGATATACAATCTCAGACTCAATACCGCCATCTTGATGTACGTATGACAGCAACAGGCCAGATCGTAATCGCTTTTCAGTGCCCGGATCTCCCGGTTGAGCGCGCGGAGGTAGTAAGTGGCTATGGGATCTTCTTCCCAGCCCTGGCGGGGGGAGGGGAAGAGGAGGGGGTTGGTTTCATTGTCGGATTGGAATGGGTCGGTCATTGTGGCGATTATTCTGTCGTGATGGAGCACAGATTGGGGAGTAGGCATTTGAGGCTCTGGGAGGTGAGGGCAGGTGTTGCTTTATGAGGTTCGTGGGCATGTTCATCTCTTACAGTATTGCAAATAACTTGGGGACAATGAATCAAGCAACAATTGCTGTGGATGGATCAGCAAATTTTCACGCGAGGATATAAGTTGATCATGATACATCTCTTCTTTATTGAGTTCACTTTGCTTTTGCCTCCTGACCTCAGAGTGTCTTCAAGGCTGATCTGGAAACCCATCGCATGCTCCATCGTCATGACAGTGCACCCAGAAAACCACTCTCTCCCTGTCACCTCACGTACATCCTATCTCATCCCTTCCCAAGTCCCCGAGGCGCAAGCCCCAAGCTTCACGTCCCGATCCCAATTCCTCAACCCTCCACCCATGCCTCATCTCTTCATCTCCTCATCTACGCTTTTCTCACTCCTCATACATCACTCGTCACACAATGTCCTCCCCAACCACTACCACGGTTTTACCACCCCCTACCCAACCCAAACATTCCCACCCCCCACCTCCACCACCCAAACCTCCACCTGCCCCCCCTCCACCTTCCCACTCTGATCCCTCCCCCCATCCATCTGCACATCATCATAAGCAAAAGCATACCCCTTCCCATCCGCATTCCACTCATGCACCACCCTAGCATAATGATTCGTCGGCCGGCCATCTACATGCCACCTGTAGAAAGTCTCTACATCCGACGGCTGGTCTTCGCAGTCGATGATGCTGCTCCTCTGGAAAGCGGCTGCTAAGCGGGGGATGATGGCGTTCCGCACGGCGTTGGGCCCGGTGGTGAAGGGACCCGAGTTACACCCGAAGATGTCGGCTGTTGTGGGGCGGTGGAAGGGTTCGGTGCCTATGAGGAGGGGATCGGAGGGCGAGTGGGGGATGTGGCCGGTTAGAATGCCGGGGCCGGCTTGGGTGTTGATGCGGAGGTGGTGGGTTTGATGTTGGGGTTGTTGAGGAGGTGCTGGTGCTGGTGCTGGTGGTTGTTGGCCGGGGTAATAATAATGCTGTTGTCCTGGGTAATAGTTCTGTTGTTGAGGTGCTGTAGCATGGCCGTTGTGGCTGTGGTGATAGTGGCCGTGGAACTTTTGTAGAACATGGCGTAATCCGAACCTAGGCGGAGCGCCGTTCGGACCGTCTCCGGGACGGGGTCCGGGTGGGGGACCGGGGGGTCGATCGCCCGGTGCATCACCCGGTCTTGGTCCCGGCGGAGGACCCGGGGGCATATCCGAATCGAATGCCGCGCCATTCCCGTGACCATCGCAAGGCTTCCCAAAATGACAGTATCTCTCCCAAACCCGATCTACCAATGGTTCAAAATAACCATCAAACTTCGCCCCGACCGCATCTCCATGCGTAGGAGCCAACACCCTCAACGGCCTATCGATCCCCGGCTTCTGCACCACCAACTTGTCCCACGGCCACCCGTCTCTCGCCGCCTGCTCCCTTAGCCCCTGCGCGATCCTCTCCAGTCCATCCGGTCGCATTCCCGACACATGCTGCAACTTCCTCGTTCCTTTCTCCACCAGCGTCAAAGCAATCGGCAACCTCGGCACGAAGTCCACATACGAAATATTGGCGAAAAGCTGGTGATCGTTCAGCGTAAACTCGCAAAAGGCAAAGTCCACATCGCGGTTGGGATCGCTCGGATTCAAGACCGATGGCTCAACCAGGGCCGCGCCGCCTCCGGGCCCTCCCGGATTGAGGAAGAATTTCAGCTTCTTGTCTCCTTGGCAGAACCAGATGCGCCCGCCGGCGATGCGCGGGATGGTGACGACGGTTGGGTGAGGGCCTGGAGGAACGGGGATGGCGCAATCGACGGGGAAGGGCTGGAGGATTTTTCCAGGAGGAGGCGAGGGAGGAAAGTAGGTAGTTCGACCGTCGGATTGGATGAAGATGCGGGCCATCGAGGGAATGGCGAGGCCGGTGATGTAGGCATGGATGGGGATGTGCGGGGTCGGGGAGGTGTTGACGAGGTGTATTGTTAGTGAGGTCGGCATTGTGGGCAGTTGATGCTGGTGCAACCTTTCTTGTCGTGTTGTTGTATCATACAGATTCGAGACCACAAGATGTAGAAAAGTCGTCGTTGGCCTGTTGATAAATAGCGGATAATGAATCGGGAGGACTCCAAGGCGATTCCTTGTTTTGTGGCTGTGTCAAGAGTCACTGGTGAAGCCGGAGCTGAAAGTGGGCAACTGTGGGTTTTTGTGGTCGAATTAAGGTTGTGGAGATGATGATCACGTCGTGGAACTTCCAGGGACAGGGACAGTCACAGGGGGCAGTGACGTTGTTAACAGCTGTTAGTGGCGACGCACCGCGGCCTTAGGCCCTGATTGTTAGTGACTGCACCGGAAAACCGGGAACGAACAATGAGATTGATAATCTAGACAATTCGAACTGTACTAACTGGTAGCAGTTAGATATGCGCTTGCATAATCTGCTTGTTCCGTTCAATACGAGGAGGAGCAAGAAAACTTTTTCTTGAAAAATACAAGAGATATTGGCTGGTTGGTATAAACACCTGCCAGTGCCTGCATCTGAAAACCAACACAGTTTCTTAGCGGGTATTGGGTGTCTTCAACCCTGAGCAATGAGAGCAATTTTCATCTTTTCGTCCATAATCACCCCTTCCCTTTGCATACTGCCCTACTCGGTCGAAGGAATGGAACAGCATTGTAAGCTCGGTGAAACAGAAACCATTAGTTGTCCGCCGCGCTGCCGTCATCATTACTCGACCCCCCATCGTCATCGTCGCCTGAGTCGAAATCTGACTCGGAGTCGCTATCCGGATGTCCATAGGCTGAAACGTGTCGTTAGTAAGGGTAACATAGTTATTGACCGACTTCCGCTTGAAAGTACTGTCGATGTTGGTGAGGTTGGACTAATGAGAAACATAGTGCTGAGGGTGATGAGGTTGATTGAAAAAATGGTGGTGCTCACTTCTGATGTGTTTGCCAGGTGTAGCTATGTCTGCGGCAGGATTGCTCAGGAACGTCTCCAGCTTCAGGCCAGTGTAGATCCTATCCCTTATGACTTGGACCAACCCCTGCAGGGTTTGATACCCTGTTGCTGAAATGCCGTTCTGTTTCTCGGCCTCGTCTGGATTGACAAATCCTACCACCGGGTAGTGGAGTGTAGCCGCGGAAGTATTGGACCTGACCACAGCGTCCAAGAAACTCAGATCCAAGCTTCGGAGATGTGGAAGCGACTCCTTCTTAAAGCTGCGCAACAATCTTAACCATGGGTTCTGCTCATCGTCATCAATGTCGAATGTCTGTTGGTCAGAGTTTTGCTGGATTTTGACCCTGCGCAGGCTGATCGCTTTCAACGTGGGCGAGAACTTGCGAAATAGGTGAGAAAGCGTGTTTGCCGAAACGCTGACTTGTCCAATGTCCAGCTGTTCCAGATGGTCGAGCTCAACCGGCGGTGGCAAACGGGAAGGATCAGCGTTGATCAGGCCAGGAGATGACCAGGTGCCAGGACGAAGGGAACTGGCGAGCCACTTAAGCAAAGCCTCTTCCTCTCCATAGTGTGAAGTTGATCTCCTGAAGTTGATTCTCAGCCAGGTAAGATTGGGTGTGTGCGCAAGGAACCTTTTGAAAAGGAGGTATTGAATCTCGACGTCTCCGTGTGTGGCTTGATTTATATCAAGAACAAGGTGGAGCTTCTTGAGTCCAGCCAGAACCGGCAGGAAATCTGGCTCCAGGTAAGTAGGAATCAGAAAGCCATGGTCTCGAACTGCCCAGTACTCTCTGATAACCACTTCGATGCCCTCCGGGCGTGCTTTAGCAGCAGCCAAGGCATGGGTGATAAGCGCGAACAGGCGAGTCGGATAATCCTCTTCGCCAGCCCGCGGCTGTCCGGTAAAATGCTTCACACCGGTGGTTTCAAACAGAGTATTATAGCCATAGCTGGACCAAGCCGCGTTGCCATCGCGGGTCCGAGAGGAGGAGTGGAAATCTCGAAGATCGACAGTCTCGAGATTGAGCAGGTTCTTGAACGCTTCGACCAGCATGTCCCGAGCACGGCCTGATGCCAACAGTGTTTGTTGGTCAGCGTATGCAAGGTGCCAGTTCAGCGATTTCTTATCGTCGTGCCCGGAATGAATTCTGTGGGGTGGGAGGATTTGGTCCGCGCCGATGATTACATGCTTCAAGTAGAGCGAAAGGCTCGGGTGTTTGGATATGTCAACGAGGACCTGGAGACTGGGTCCGTAGACCATGAACTGCTTCTTGCGGAAGAACTCGTAGGCAAACGAGTGGAAGAGGGCGCTTTCCAACCATCTGCACGTCAAGCGCGCGTTGCAAAGGTCGGGTGTTCTGACGAAATAAGTGATTCTTGTCAGGACTTCTTGGGGCATACGCGCCAGATACGCCTCTGATGAGGGAGCCTGAGTATCCATCTTTGGTGTTGTGGTCGTAGTGGCCATCCTGCGCGGTGACTCGGCTGAGGTTGATGTGAGTGATGTGCGAGGTGAGTGGTGTTTGAGATGAGAGAGAAGGTGTAATGGATGAGTAGAAAGAAGGAGGGTTTGCTTGTGGAAGGTTAAGTAGGTAATTACGACTCGGCTGAGGTTGGGGCGAGGTGCAAAGTGAGTGGTGTTTGAGAGAGAGTAGAAGGCGCGATGGATAAGGAGAAAGAAGGAGCGACCTCTTTAGAGCGGTTATCGAAGTAAATACGAATGGGTCGAGGTTGTGTGAGGTGCCAAGTGAGTAGCGCTTGCGATTGTTCGAGAGAGAGAGGAAGTCGTGATGATTGAAGAGGAAGATGGAGGGACATGTTTGGGAAAGGTGTGAGGAAGTATATAAAGAATCGAACGGAGTCTCCAGAGCAACCGCGTCGACTTTCAAGTTCCAAACAATAAGATGGAAGGTACGCCGTATGTTGTCAAGCGAGTCCCACAATCGCGACTGCTGCCTGGCGGTTGCCTGTTGTCGGATAAAAGAGGTGACAGGGGTGGTCAGACCGCCCTATCTTATATAATCTGGGCCCGCTGGCATAACTAGTAAAACCTTGATATTAGAAATTCTATATAAGGGATTTACCCAGCAGATCTCTATACAATACATAGTCTACACCCTACTTTCGTATATATATTTTGACCCCTGCTCGTACTCGTATTCTACAATTAAGAGTCTTATACGCAATATTAATAATTGCAATCAACCGGACAAATACAATACTTAGCAAAACGATAAAGATAATAAATCCATTCCCCCTATATTCGATAATATCTATCGATTTTAAGACTATAAGCGAGGTTACCCTTAATAAATTTGAAAATTGGTATTTCTAGGAGAAGGGATTTAAGGATAAAGCTTTCAATAAAGAGCTCTAGGCTTTTATCGACCCTAATTTCAAAAAGAGAATCCCCTAGCCTATTACTCCTCTTAAACCGCTAGTTACTAACTTCCAAGAACTAGCTATCGAAATAACCTAGGAGACCTAAATCTAATAATAAATTCTCGAATCTACTAAAGAAGAGGGTATTAACCCCGGACTTCTAATAGCCAATACCCGGGCTTTTCAAACCGCCCGGTCTACTATAGCCCCAGCCCTTCCCCTAGCACTTACTCCCGCTTCGGTTCGAACGCCTATTCCTCCCGGACCGGCTACTAAAATATCTTTTACCGCTAAACGCCTAAATTTTACGTCTAAGTCTAATTTCTATAACTACAAGGCTATTTTAACTAACTACTATTACAAAAAGAAGGACTAAAACAAATTTATTCTAAATATTAACAAAATTAAAGACTAAATAAAGAAGTATATTATTAAAAAGCTTTATTTAATCTATTTCCTAAAAACCTAATTTATTACCGTCTAATATAATAAATTCCGTACTTCGATTAACTATAACCCCGTTAAAATTAAAAAAAATGCCTACGCTAAATATTAGGAGAAGGTTCGTTTTATTCGTCCTCCTAAGAGTTGGACCGCTTAGTTTAAAGAGTAGAAGGGAATTATAACTATTAACCAATACTATAAGGTCGATAAATATACTAATGTAGAAAATTGGTATTAAAATTTCCTCTAAATAGTAAATAAATTCCCCAATTCTCCCCTTAATACTTAGGCTATAATATATCGCCAAATTAAAAATAATAAACTTTATACCTTTATAAATATAGCCTAGGAATTTAAATAAGTAGTCTACGAAACGTTTCTATTAAATAAGAATAATTTTTAAATTTATAAAGGCGGAATATTTAAGGCTAGAACTATATTTACTAAAGAAATTAATAGGGACGCTCCTAATAACCCCCGGAATAACCGAAGTAAAAGGCCGACTAGAAGTTATTAGGACTATAATAATAAGAAGCCGAAGAGGGCTTACCCTATTTACAAATATATAAATTATTAAATTAAATACTATTAATATATTAATATTATTAACCGATTAGAATACTTTAAAAAGAATTCTTACGTCCGTATAAGAGTAAATAAAAATTATTAAAAGGACCCCAAACTTACTTAACGTATAAAGGAGATCTTAAAGGAAGTTTAAACTAAGAAGGATAAAAAAGAAGTATTCTATACTAATAGTATCGGTAGCCTTTAATTCAATAGTCGGCGCATCGGCAGTATAAGTTACGAAACGAGTTTTTTAATATTAAAACCTTATAATAAGGGGCTAAAATACTTATTAAAAGACTTAGCAATTCTTAATTTAAGTATAACAATTTATATTTTTAATAAGGCCGGTCGGTTTAAAGGCCTTATACCCGTAAAGGAAGGAGATTACGTCTAGGCAAGAAATAAATCTATTATAATTAAAGGGTACGGTTTAATCTACTTAATAATAAATAACGACGAGGGTTTCCCTATTAGTCTTAGACTTAACGACGTCGCGTTTATACTAAGAATAACCTATAATTTCATATCCTTAAAAAGGTTATTAGAAAAGGGATTATATTAGGATTATTCTTTTAACCCTAATTATTTATATTTCCGCTTAAATAATACCTACCTTTGCCGTCTCTCTTTAGAATTCAACTAATTTATATTAGAATACATACCCTTCGAAATACGTATTAACCAATCCTCTTTTTACGTACAATATTACCGGTTTACTAATAAGACTACTAGGAAGCCTTTAGAAGGCGATATCTCGTATTAATACCTTCGACTTAATTACCTAAAATTAAAGACTTTAATTCAACTAATAAATAAAGAATATAGGGTACGCCTTAAAAGCCTTAATCTCATTTACTACGACTCCTATACGGTAATTAAAATAAAGCGCCAAATATATAGAGAAATTTATAATACATTAGAAAGTCCAGGACTACGTCTCGCTATTAATTTCTTTAACTATCCGCCGGTAAAAGTACTTAGTAGAAGGATAATCTCTAATTTAATAATCGTCGTAAATCGCTAGTCCGGGATAATATAATTATATTACCTACTAAACCAAATAATAAACTCAATTATTGCCATACTAATATTACTATTTAACAATCTTAAACTTTATTATCAAATCCGATTTAAAGTAGTCGAATATAATAATAAAATAATTATAATTAAGCCTTACGTTACCGCCTTCTTAATAAAAAGAAGTATTATTATCGAGTTTTCAACTCTATATATTTAAATATAAAATAGTAGCGCCGAGCGCTCGGGGGGTATAATCAGGGAAAAATCGATAGCTATAAAAGAGGGGGCAAAACTATTTTAAAAACTCTAGAGAGAAATTATAATAGTAGTAGTATATCTACTAAATATAACCCTATAATAGAAATATAATTAGAAGTCCCTAGAAGAGTACTTTATAACCTATATAGTAAATTATAATAGCGGTTAATAAAGGGTAGTACTATAACTATTATATTTGAAAATATATAATTGTAAAACTTTCGTACTTATAATTAATATCCTACGTAATCAAAAGCGGATTTAGAAATTTAAGAGACGTATTTAAATAGGATATTTAATTAACTATTAGTCTAATAATATCTATTATATTTAAAATCCTTATACGAACTAAATAATCGCGATTAAGGACGTAATCTTCAACGAAAACGAAATTTTTATAAATAATATCGAAAAGCTCTATAATATTCTTAATATTTCCCTTAAAGAACTAGCCGTATAATTGAACGATATTTATTAATTAGATTTCGATATATTCGACCCACTACTGATTAGAAATATTAAAATAGAGGATGAAGAAATTAATTTAATCGTCGAATCCCTACCTACTACTAATAGAATTACGACTTCTGAACTGATTAAATCTATATATATATAAAAGGAGGAAAAATAAGTAGATTAAAAAGGTAAGGGTACTATAACTACCCCGGCGGCAGCCTTAGAACTATAGTTGTAGGAGGATTAGTAAACAATAATAATAAATAAAGAAGAAGAAACGGATTATCCCACCCCTCTAAAAAGTCTAACGTCGTTCTTTATTAATAGCCTTAGTGTATTATACCCTTAAAAAAACTAGTTAACGTATAATAAATACTTCTATTAAATTGGGTCCTTCTTAATTACTTTAGATAAAATAAATATTAAATTGTACAAAGGACAATCTATTAATAAGGAAACCCTTGACTAAATAAAGCGCTTAAGGATCGGCGAGGAAGAAGAGAAGTTCTCTAATAATTCGAAATTAACTAAGGATATTATAGACCGTTACAACGCCCTTAAAACCTTATCTACACTTTATAAACGAAACTTCCTTCCCTTTCCTCGTCTTTATAAAAATCTTTAAAATTATCCCTTTAATAATATTTTCGTAAAAGTAAAGTAGGAGTATATAAACGACTACAAGGAAAAGAAATCGTAGGTATAGGTTGACTAAAACGAATAGCTAATTAATAAAGCCGCTACTCCTCTTAACTCTATATAGGTATATACGTATAAATTTAACGTAAAAGGTTATTTCTTCAAATATAAAATTCGTTTAATTATATAAAGAAATTAATAATTACGCGACAACGTACGCGAAACGTACGTTACTACCCTCGCAATCCGGTCCTTCCGGATTATAATAATTATCGCTACTTATTTTAATCTCGAATTTAAATAGTACAATACTATTAACGCTTTTATTAACGCAATATTAGACGAAATTATTTATATAAAGGTATTATACAGTTAGGTACGTCGAAGTAAAATATTGAAATTACTGCAAATTCTCTACGGTTTAAAACGTTCCCCTCTACTTTAATAGAAAAAGCTTACCAAAACTCTAGTAAAGGCTAGCCTAGCCCCTATCCCTATAGAATTATACATTTTAATCTACAAGAGTATAATTATATTTATTACGGGGTAGAGGCATAGTTAGGGGTAGGGTAAGATATATATTATTATACGGAGGAGGGGAAAGGAGGTGTGCGTAGAGGGCTGGCTATATAGGCGAGAGCCCTAGAGCTAGCCTGAGGTTATATATTTATATACGTAGCCGGATAGTATAATTCTAAATTATACCGAAGTACTCTAGTATATTGTAATAGTAATACTCAACGCTAAGTAGGTTATAAATAGGCTAACCCTATAATACTATCCCCCCCCTCCGTCTACTTAACGAAAAAAAATCTAATTATATACTATTCCCCTTTTTCTAAACGTCTAATAACTTCCTCAAAATCTATACTATTACGTTCGTAAGGCCCTTTTCCTTACGCCGGGATAGGGTAGCGGCGGTAGCGGTCTCGGATAATTGCTGTAAATAGGATAAGCGGCGCTAGGGAGGCCTAGGGGTTAAGTAGTACTGTAGGGGCTCGGGACTATCCGGGTCCGAATCTAAATCCAAATCCGTTTTTAATTCGGTAAAGTCCGCTTAAAACCGGTAATTAGGCTAGGAGCAGACTTCTAAAGGCATAAGGGCCTAGGGGTAGTCGTAATAGAATTCTAGAACCCTCTCCTCGCAATTAATAACGTAGTTCTTAAATTCCTATATAAAGGGGTAATCCCCTTTCTACTTAACTTAGTAATACTAATAATAATTCTTACTAAATTAGCCGCAATCGACTAAGCGCTTAAAGTCCTATTTAATAACGTCTATACCGTCGTTTATTCGTATTATAACGCGGCTATCGTTAATAATAACGTCTAAAGAAATATTTTAGTTAGGGAAGCTTTAGCCGATCTAGCGTTAGACTATAAAGACGTAGAAAATTGGCGAATATTTTATATTAGCCAAGAAGTCGAAGTAGACCCGATAAGAATTAGCCTTAATAATATAAAAAGGGCCCTCCTAGTAGAGGGAGAGCTTTTAATAAGGGTGGCTATTAACGAAATTAATAACGTTAAGGAAGATTAAGTCGTTTATTTAATATTTATCTAAATCTACGTAGTATTTATTAGTATTAACTTCGTACCGTTCTTAAATATAATAGGTCTATTAAGAGACGAAGTCCTAAATCTTCTAAAAATAATCGGCGAATTTAATAACTTTATAATATTCCTTCAACTAAATAGGGGAGAAGTTAAAGGGTAGCGGGGAGTAAAACTCTATATTTATATAAAGGTAATAGCCGTAATTAATAAAAAACGGGGAAACGCTTATAGAAGAAGAAATGGCGTTATTGCCCGAAAATTCCGCAAGCGGGAACTACTTTACCTAATTTATTTATACCCAATTAATATAGAAGTATAAGAACTATTCTATATCCGTATTAATATATTCGGTTTAAATATTAATCTAAGGATAAAAAGTAGAATTAAGTTTTCGTACAATAGAGAAGCGATTACAAAGGGTAGTCTAGAAATAAAAAATAAATTAGGAGCTTCTATTAAATATAATAATATTAAGTAAGTTATATAAGGAGTAAATCTAATCGATAAAATAATTAGCGAACTCCTCTACTTTAAAGGTAATATAGGGGATATAGTACTATATTTTTATTAATTTATCTATAACGATAGTAATATAATAGAAGGTCTACCTAAAGTATTCGTTAAGTAGTAGCGGGGTAATATAATTAATTGAAATATCCTTTTATAGGGTTAGGGAGATAGTGGTAGGTTTGAGGAAACCCGTAGAACCGCGTTTAAAAAACTTCGTTTTCGTATATAGGAGGTAGTTTTTATAGAAGAGGTAGACGTTATAGTATATACCCTCCTAAAAGAATTCGCAAACGAATAAATTGTATATAATATCTCTATTTAAGTAATTTATATTAGGCGAATTGTATTACTAATTAATTAATTAGAATTAAAATTCTTTATCCTTAGGGTCGATAATAATGCGATTGTACTATTTTATTATTCCGTTAGGGAAGACGTAATATTTAAAGAAAACGCGGCTAAAGATTTTATAAATCGATAGCGGTTAGCGGTAAAAGGATTTATCTAATAAGTAAATTGTAAATTCCTATAGAAATAAAGAGGTTTCGTAGTTAATGTAGATAAAGTTATTAGTTAATTAGTTATTAAAGTCTTTAAAATTGAAGAAATAAAGGTTAAAAGTAGTTATAGGATTATTAATTTTAAAATAGCCTTCTTCGAATTAGGAAGGGTCGAAGAATTATTTCTAGTAAGTAGCGAAGTAGTCGTCTTCCGCGCCTACGGGGTAATCGTTAGGCTTATAACTAAAAATGTTTAGGCGAAGGTTCTAGGAGTTAGGAGTATAACGGATTAGGAAATTAAACTATAAGAGGAATTAGAATTAATATATATACTATTAAATAAATTATTTATTTGTTATAAAAGTAATAAGATTTTTATAGTCGTTAAGAATATTAAAAGGAATTTAAGCGCCTTCGAATTCGGGGCGCTACTCTTCGAAGGCCTTAATAATAATAAGGAATTTTTTATTGTAAATATTATAATTATATTCCTATACGTTGTATTTGGCCGAGAAGTAGGCGATAGGATATAAAATACCTTTATCGTTGTATTAGGAGAGCGTACTACTTATAACCTAATTTGAAGTATCCGTTTCTACTATAATCTTCTTAATTTAATCGTAGATTTTAAAGACGGGGCCGCTAGTAAAAACCTATTTAAAGGAGTCGAATATAGCTTAGTAGCAATTAGTTTAAATTTATAATACGTCTTTCGTAGTTAATTCGTAGAGGGGGGCTATAATTAAAAAGAAGGAGCGTATAAACCGTTGGTAAAAGTTTATAAAGCTAAGGAAAAATTAGAGGGACTTTTTAAATTTTAGAACTTATTATTTAATAATAGCCTTAACCTTCTTTAGGTCTATTTTAATACCGCCCGGCGTAATAATAAGCCTTAAATACTTAGTATATTTAGTATAGAATTCGTATTTATTAATATCTATACTAAGGCCCGCTTTTACTAACCGCTTAAGAATATCGTTAATATAGCGTTCGTAGTCCTATTCGTTATCCGAATAAATAAAGACATCGTCGAAGTAAGTAGTAGTATAAATATTAAATATATTATAAAAGATATCGTTAATATAGTTCTAAAAAACGCCGGGGACGCCCTAAAGGCTAAAGGGGACGATAAGACTTTCAAAGAGGCCAAAGCGGGTAATAAAGGTAGTAAACTATTCGTAGCCTTCCTTTATATAAATATAATTAAAAGTAGTAATAATGTCGAATTTAGTAAAAATTTTAATATAGTAAATAGCGTTAAACGTTTCCTTAATTAAAAGAAGGGGGTAGCAAAATTTAAATATAATATTATTAATACTATAGTAGTCGACGTAAATACAAATTCTACCTCCCGGTTTTTTAATAAAGAGAACCGGAGAAGAGGCTTAGGATTAAAAAAGCCGAATAAACTTTTTTTAGAGGTTATTATCGATTTATTATTTAATAATATTAAATTCGTCTAGGTTAAAAGCGTAGCTACGTATTACGGGCGCCTCTTCTCTAAATTTGAATTTAATTTTAAAATTGTAAGCGCGGTTAAGGGGAAGCGTTTTAACCGTAGCCTAATAGAAGGTATTCGTATAATATTAATATTAATTAGGGAGTTTAGTCCGGATTTAGTCGTCGGTCTTATAGGGCTTATCCGCCTTTTTATAGAAAGTATTAATATTTTCGGAAGTAATCTTATTAAGGGCGATGTTATTAATTATAAAATATTCGTTAATAACCCCTTCGTATTTAATAAAATCCTTATTCGTATTATTAAGAGGAATAGAATTTAAGATTCGGGTAGTACGGAGGGCTATTTCTATATTCTAACCCGTAAGGGCGTCGATCTACGGGTAGAAATTAAAGCCGAAGAACTTCTTATATTATTAATTATAATTAAAAAGGACCTATTCGATAATTTAAATTATTAATTTGTCGCTAAGAGCGGAAGGCTCTAATTTACTAAAATTATCCTCCGCTTATTCCTTATCGTATATATATTTAATATTTTCCTTTATATTAGCTTAGGTTATTCGGATAACCTAAAGTTTGAAGTAGTTGGCGAGTTCGAAAAAATTGGGCGTTAAGAGCTCTTCGATATCGTCGGGGTTAATAGGGCTATAAAAGAAGGAGGGAAGGCGGAGGGGAGTAAAAGAGGTTATTAAAAGTATAAATATTTAGCCTAGGCTTATAAGGGTATAACCGATAGGCTTAGGGCTAAACCGGTTAATAATTTATTTAAAGTAGCGGTAAAAGGCTTATTAGATTAGGGAAATTAGGGAAGTATAATATAGTACTATTAGGGCTAAGTCGGGGTCTATAATTATGTTGGACTTAATATATATATTATATAATAATTATATATTTATAACGGATTTACGGGCCTATCTTATACTATACGAGTATAAGGAATTATATATAGGTAATATATAATATAAATATATGCCTTATATTTTTGGTTGATTTTTATCGAT